>JAHRHJ020003189.1:0-240786 GCA_019776745.2 Taxus chinensis | reverse complement strand
TAAGAGGAATTACTTCTTATTTTATTTTTTTACCTTTTAATTCTACAAGAAGAAGAAGAGTTGGTAACCCCTAACTTACAATAGGCCTTGTTTTAACAACCCCTCCTCCTATATACTTCACCACATATTAATTTCTTTGTTCAGATCACAGTTTTTCCAATGGCTATTTAATCCCCCACTAGGAATTTTTTTACCTTTACTAAAGGAAACCCATTAGTAACCCATTTATCATATATTCCTAATGGCAACCATGAAAAGGTTTACCTTCATTCATTGGTGAAAATTAGGTTACACCTAGAGAGGACATCAAAGGATGTTGCAACACTATGTGAAGTCCATAATATAAAACACATGAGATGTAGTCTTGAGATTTTAGTTGCATCCTTTAAAGGGAAAGCCTTTACAAGGGGTTATAAAAAACTAGATTATTGGAAGCATAGAAATTGGGATAAGTTAGGTGGTAAATTACTAAAACATTTCAATATTATCTTAGATCATATACCCTCATAGAACATTTGTCTACAATTAAACAGAGTTCCTCATGAATTTATGGCCAGTTTGAATATATATTTTTCTATAACTTAGGAAATAATTCAGCCCAGTATCAAGCCTAAGTGACCATGCTTTTCTTTATTATTTAGAGCCCAAAACAAGATATTTTACTAGGATAGTCTATGGGAGCAAATAATCTCCCTACAGCTTTTGATATGTTAATGAGATGAAAATAGTTTTATTCAAGATGCGTAAATTAGCACCAAGGTTTCAATGCCTTTTTTTGCAAATTTTGGACCTATCCCACATCCATCACTATGTTTGAACTGGTATACAACTCATTAGATGACGGGTTTAAAGCTTTACATAATGTGTAGTCATCAAAAGAAGATCCTCATCAGAGCAACAGTCAGGGGACAAGAAGGCCCTCCTCTTTGATGGGAGAGGTTCCTTATTTAAAAGTAAAACTTATTTCGAAATGTATAACGCATAACTTTGATGTGAAACTTGGGGTATCATGAAAATCTTGGTGAAAATGAAATAGATATCACATCACAAAAGCATAGACAGAATGAAAGACAAGGAAATGAGAAGAAAAACATTTTCAAGAATTAGAGCTACAAAATAATTCCTATGCGTGCCAGAATACAATGACTTAGAATGGACCATGTATTTGAATTACTAAGATGAACTCAGAGGGACACACAGTTTCATAATAAAATTATAAAGAATACAAAGCTTCTTGGTTTATGAGAAAAATGATCTAATAATATTTATAGATAGCTGCGCAATAAAGGAATCAGATGAACAAAGAAAGAAGATCCCTTTGTATTGATTTCCATTATTTCTTACACTTTCAAAATAAGACAAGTTCCCCCTTAAAAAAATGGCAAGGAGAGGCTATTATATAGTTACAAATCAGTTACCCTTGGTAACTACTTCTTTTAGTTAAAGGCTGCTTAACACAAAACCCCAAACTGATTACCATAAATTCGAGCGAGGAAAGAAAGAAAGGGAGAAAATTCAAGAGAAGAAGATAGGCGTTCAGGTTGAGAGGGGCACCCTGATTTAGGACCCTATCTAACTCTTTCAACGCCCTTACTAGTCTCACCAAATGGGACCGATGTGTTGTAGTGGCACTGGGTCTGAAATCTAGCACTTCTCCCATATATGTATCGAATTTGACGTGTTATGCTAATCTTATTGGCTTATTCAATAGCAGAATGGAGAGAGCAGATCTCCTTCATCTTTCTTGGGAATAAAATCCTCCTTGAAAAAATTATCTTTGATAAAATCTTTAATTGAGCTTTGGTTATTTCAGAGAGGGGTACACCAGCGGTCCTTCATCATGGAGGTGGCAATGTATTATTTAAACTAGATGACCACCAAGTCATTGATGGGCCCACCCTTCGCCAGCTATTCTCATTCTCCCAAACCTCCTCCACACCTTGATTTTCCATCCACATGCTCTACCCATGATTTGAAAAATATCTTTAACATCATCAAAGACCTTTCCCATATTAAAATATTTTCATCAATCTGCCCCATAAGGAGAAGGTCTTAACATACAGCTGCTTCAGAGTTTGAGTTCTTTATTTATATGGCCCATAGTGCGAGGAGAGTTTTCTATTGTAGATTATTTACTTCTCATTTGATTTGAAGGCTTCATCAATGAAATTCAATCCTGCAATGAGGCATATCATCCACCATGCTCCATAGCCACATGATGGAATACTGTGTATATTTTTGATACTCTGAATTCATCTTGACTGAGGCTTACAGGTGGTGGAAGAGTGGTCAGTGGGGTGGGGTCTAAAACTTTGTCTTGGACACAGTGACTTGATGAAACATGTAAGAACCGAACTCTCTTCAAGTGCCTCTAGTTTTTGCCCGTTTTCTACTCTCACAATGACCCTGGGATATTCCTAGAGATTTGAATCTACCTTCCGGGGTGGGACTCTCCCATAGGGATCCTTAAGAGTCAAGATCATATGCTTGCGAATCATGTCTGTCTTGTTACTTTGGGTTGGGGTGGACTATCTCCAGGAATTGCTGGCCTTGCAGCATCAGATACTATCTAGAGGTAGTCCTCGCCATCTTTGCAGGAGTAGGAGGAAGTTATGACTAATAAGGCGCCATAGCATCAAATGGGTCTGAAGATTTAGGGGAAGAATGTCTCTACATACTATCAAACAAAAGGCTAGCACCAATGCCAAAAGAGGAGGAAGAGGAAGTTGGGGCAAGGGGCCGAGAGAAAGTGAACTCAGGCCACTCAACGTGTGTACTATGTTTCTCCAGTTTAGATATGAGTGAGTGCTGGGGCTTCTGGTAAGAGGTTCAATGGCACTTGAAGATCAGTGCTTGGACTTCTTTAGCTTCTATCCCATTGGGGCTGCTGGAGACCTAGAGCACATACGGAGGCTGGCACTTCAATCTCTTCACTGTCATAAGAACAATAATGGTCTCGGGACTGAGGGAAATCGAATGCTTCATCATGAGACTTCTTCAATAGGCTCTTTTGACCTCGTTATTCTTTTGATATACTTGCGTGGATGAGGAAGGAGTGAGGAGTAAGACCTTTAGTTGAGGAGGCAGGAGGAGTTTGAACAGGTGCTTCGAACTGGGTGGATGTCAAAGTCTTCTTTCTTGGTGTGGAATATCCTTGGAGGAGGACTCACCTGAACAGCCTTCTAAGCTCATGGACTTATATCACCCAAATCTTGGTTCTTACAAGACAGGGGCTAAGATTTCAGCCAGATCATTTTCTCCTTTTTGAACCAATCCCAACCCTCCAAGGGAGTTTGTTTTATCAAGGACTGTCATACTCATATGAAAATAGGTCAGAAAATTATCATACTGAGCCCTTCCGGGGAATTTATACAAAATTAAGCTCCTGATCAGTGAAGAGAAACCCTACCGTAATGTCCCTTCTTGCCTCAAAATCATTAGCACAGTCAGCCCAATAGCTTCTGTGTATACCATATGATATAATTTATTTTTATGTGTTGGTCAATAAATTTCTACAAATCAAAAACAAGTTCTTGTCATGAAGACATGGATAGTGATGGGAGCTAGGGCTCTTTCTATTTTGTGCATCAGGCCATCTTGCAAGTGTAGTTTCCCAAAGATATGGGGAAGTGCAGGCCAATAATGTTCTATCCCTGAGGTTATGGATGTAACTTGTCTAATTACCTACATATCTTATCAATGCCATTTTATCTTGCAGAACATAGCAAGTTAGAGGGGTGCTCTCTAGCTACAAGCCTGATATAGGAGAATTTTTGAATTGGATGAAGTAAGCATCGTACTACATTAGGCCATGTATCACCAAGAACTCCTTGTAGGTCACTCTCCAGAGCCTTACAAATGTTAATGGTGAAAGCTCATCACCCTCAGAAGTTGCGGATGCGTGTCTAGGGGGAATGCCGGCCAATTTAGGCATATACAGGGGTCACCCGTATGAGCATCAATGTATGTGAAAATCCAAACCAATGCCTTGATGCTGTAGGGTATACATCAGGTCTGAAGTATGTAGAAACTTCTTGGTTTGTTGTACATTGGGACAACTACTCTCCTAAGTTCATGCTAATGATTTCTACCCAGTTGATATATGAGTTCCTTCACACCCTGTTGATGCAGGGGGCACATCCAGAAATGGAAACTCATGGTAGAGGGTAAGCCAATGAAATGAGATATAGGGATTATTAAAATCGACAGCTCCTCGCATTAAATACGGCATTGAAACAGACCTTCGATAAGTGGGATGCCCTCTTTTTGGTTTTTAAGATAATACTTGCCACCCTCACCTTGTATTTCTCACTGTCTTGGTGAAGAGGGCCTATGCATGTTCTGAGAGCTATATAGAATTACCATCTCAAGAATCATTAGGGACACTGCCAATGTGAAGCATCGAGCTTGGCAATGAGTTACCCCATGCACATCATTAGCTCAACTCGAGTCGGGATTGAATTGAGAACCGCAGGTGAGTACTGTATCGCACATTTATACTAAGATGGGAAACCAGGGGTGGATTCCAAGCCAAATCAGCATCATTTGGCCATAAGAGAGGGATTCGAGTCTGTATCCTAGTATAGAAACTCTCTAAAGTCCAGGTGACGAGCTTCAATATCCCCGGAAATTTAAAATTTCGGAAATGGCAGACTTGAGGGTTGAAATTTTCTCCTGACCTTGAATTTGATCCTATCATGTTGAGTAACTCGAGAAAAAAAGGTCACAGTCTAGACGTCATGAAATTACAGGGGAAATGGGTGTGTGCGCAGAAATTGTGAGTGTGAGTATGAGCAATAGGATAGCAAGAAAGCTGTGATGCACAATGCGTAAGGGGGAAGCTTATTAAATAGCGTTTAGGAGAGAAAAGGTCCAATAAATATACATTAAATACAAATCTACCAACTGAAAAGTAAGATATTGTGAAGAGCAAGAGAAAAACATTATCCCATTATGGCCTTTGGTTCATTTGGGACAAGTGGGCGTGAAGCGTGATTCAGCCGATGCGGGCGACTCGGGAAAAAAGATGCAAACAGATTTTGGCGAATGAGGATGAACGTACGAAAAGTGCACAATTCAGTCGATGCAGGTGAAAGGTGAACATGAGCCTGGGTTGAATTGGTTATTTGCGGGAAAAATAGTTTCCGATAGGCCCGAAAGAAACGGACTCTGTAAAGTGGGCCGATCAGCAACAGGGAGCCGAAAGAACTTGGGGAAATCTAGGATAGAACTGTCCGACAGACCCACAAAATCACATAAAGTGACCCATAAATGGAGATTTTTTCACACTCTTTTTTTATATGATCAGAACAACGAAAGGCTGATAAAACTCAAAAATTTCAATTTGAACTTCTCACAAGAGGGAAATTTGACGCGGGGGACAACAAACAATGAATAAGAAACTTTGATTTAAAATAGAATTGCATTACAACCAGGCCTATCCAGCTCTTATAATTAAAACCAACAAAATAGGTAAGCCTTATCAATAGAATCAAAATAAGACAACCATATCAACAAAGGTGGTTTCACCCAAGGCTCCTTGTTCATCTAAGGCTTTAGTCCAAGTAATATGGTATAGAAGAGTGTGTCAAACCTTGTCATTACAAAAAAAACCCCCCTCATTCAGCTACCAACTACCAAATAATTTCTTGAAAAAATAAGTCTGTTGAACCACAACGTCAAAACCTAAGATACTTGTTCACGCCTCAAATGGAGGGTGGGCAAACAAGAAAATCATGTTCAGAAAAACACCTTTTAAACAAAACTGGTTCAAATTTAGGAAAGAAATTTTTAGTGAAGTGACTATAGGGCTCATGAAAAAAGCCTAGGTAGTCAAAAGTGTAAAACAGACAGTTCTACCCACAATTACAGATAAACAAAACCTACGGCAAAAATCAGCTAACAGTTTTGCTTCTCCTTAGAAAAAAAATAGGGGATTCAGCTGGTAAAGAACAATAAAAATAGTTACAATGTGATCCAAGAAGATGTTATACCTCTAGATTTAAGAGTAGATGAAGCCAGAGAAATTTTCACCAAAGCCTATGCTAGACAATAGAATTGTTTCTAACAATATTCTTCTTCTCAACACGATTGTTGTAATGAAAAAGTGTAATGTTAATATTCAATTGTGGGATGCTCTAAGTATTCCAGGACAATAGGATCTGCTTCTCATAAAACTTTCTAAGATACAAATTCTTCAAAAACCGACAGAAAGGGAACTTTAAAAGTAGACATGGTATGGAACAAGAACATGACCACATCAAGAAGTTAAAATGTTAGGTAAAAAGGCTTTAAATCTCATGATATAAAAATCCACCACAATTTTATTTATCTCCTATTATTAGAGCGTCATGAGTTCATAACTACATGGTTGATAGCTGGTGCAAGAGCATAGGTTATGCCAAAATCCAACTGCAAAAAATTTGTGATGTAGTATGAGATAAAGAGAAAATTGTGTTGCAAATAATGGGACAACAACTCATATAGTTGGTGTTATCAGAAACCTGGAAGTGATTTAATGCTTGTCCCAATGGACAATTCTACAAGATGTGATATTGTAGATTTTTGTCCTTATTTCCATATGTTTTTTGATAGCAGGCAAAGCCCAGAAAGCAGCCGACCAAAGAGATAAAACATAGGGAAAAATAAGGACAAAATCTACATAGTACATCTTGTAGAATTGTAACATTGGGAAAGCATTGTAATTCATTCAAGGTTTCTGATGATAAAAACCACTATATTAGTTGTTGTCCCATCTAGTTGCAACAACAATTTTCTCTTATGGTTCATACTAAATGCCCAAATTTTTGGCAATTGAGTTTGGCATAAACTATGCTACTTGCCACCACTATCAAACATGTAGTTTTGAACTAAATGACCTCTTAATATAGGAGATGAATAAAATTGTGGTGGATTTTTAATATCCATGAGCATTTAAAGCCTTTTTAACCGTACATTTAACTTTCTTTGATGGGTCATGTTCCATTGTTCCAAGAACCATGTCTACTTTAAAGTTCCTTTTCTGTCGTTTTCGAAGAAATTTGTATCTTAGAAAGTTTATGAGAAGAAAGCAGATCCTATTGTCTGGAATACTTAGAGCATCCCCACATTGAGGATATTTAATTACACCTTTTTTCATTACAAACAATAGTGTTAGAAGAAGCACATTTTAGAAAACAGATTCTATTGTCTTAGCATAGGCTTGGTGAAAAAATTTCCTCTGCTTCATCTAACTCTTAATATCTGAGGTTATAAACAATCTTCTTGGATCACATTGTACTATTTTTATTGTTCTTTACCAGCTGAATCACCTATTTTTTTCTAAGGAGAGCAAAACTGTTAGCTGATTTTTGGCCTGGAGTTTTGTTTTATCTGAATTGTGGGTGTATAGTTTTTAGAACAGGTCTGTTTATACAACTTGACTTACCTCGGCTTTTTCATGAGCCCTAGAGCCTAAGTAGTAATGCCAATAAAATTATCTTTCCTAACATTTGACCAAGTTTTGTTAAGGTGTTTATGAAACATGATTTTTTCTTGTTGCCACCTTCCATTTGAGCGGTGAACCTATCTTAGGTTGACGTTGTGCAACAAGAATTATTTTTCAGATGATTTGGGTGTAGTTGTGTAGTAATGAGGTAATGACAAGGTGACAAAATCTTCTATAACCATTAGTAACTGGGAATAAAGCCTTAGATGAACTAGGAGCCTTGGTTGAAAACACCTTTGTTGATTATGGTTGTTGTAATTGTGATTCTATTGATAAGGCTACCTATTTTGTTGGTTTTAATGATAGGAGCGGATAAGGCCTGTTAGGTATGCAATTCTATTTTAAATCAAGGTATCATTTTCCATTGTCTTGTTGTTCCCTCAAAATTCCATGCTTTGAGAAGTTCAAAATGAAATTGTGGAGTTATCACTTTTTGTTGTTCTGATAATGAGAAAACAAAGAGTTGAAAAATATACATTTATGGGTCACTTTATGTGATTGTGGGTTGTTCGGACCTTTCTATCCTAGATGTCCAAGTCATCGGCGCTCCTTTCGCTGATCGGCCACTTTACATGAAGTCGTTCTTTCGGGGCATATCGGACCTATTGTTCCAAAATAACACAAGTCACCCAGGCGCAAGTCACCTTTACCTTGATCGACTGAATGTGCACTTTGCGTCGTTCATCCCTCATTTTCCCAAAATCATTTGTGCATCTTTTTCACGAGTAGCCTGCATCGGCTGAAATCACGCTTCAGTTCCCCACGTGTCCCAAAGAACCCCCCAAAAGGCCATATGGGATATTTTCTTGCTCTTCCCAAATATCTTACTTTTCAACGTTGGTTATTAGATTTGTTATTTAATGTATATTATTACCTTCTCTCTCTAACGGATATTTAATAAGCTTCACCCTTACGCATTGTTTGCACCAAACACCCCCAATCTTTCTTGCTATCTATTGCTAATACCCTCACAATCAAAATTCGCGCACACACCCATTTCCCCTGTAATTTCATTGACAGTCTAGACGTGACCTTTTGTCTAAGGTACTATCAACAGAAGATCAAAATTTTCAAGGTAAGGAGAAAAATTTCACCACTCAAGTCGTGCCATTCCGATCTCGGGGATAGTGAAGCTCGTCACCTGGACTTTAGAGATTTCTAGACTAGGATGACAGACTCGAATCCCTCTCTTATGGCACAAATGATTCATGATATTGGCTTGGAATTCACCCCTGGTTTCCCAATCTTAGTATAATGTGCAGATACAGTACTCACCTGCGGTGCTCAATTCAATCCCGACTCGAGTGAGCTAATAAATGTGCATGGGGAACTCATTGCCAAGCTCGATGCTTCTACCATTGGCAGTGCCCTAAGGATTCTTGAGATGGATAATTCTATAGTAATCTCTCAGAACTAGGCATAGGCCCTCTTCAACCAAGACAGTGAGAAATATAAGGTGAGGGATAGCAAAGTATCATGGATAAAGTGCCCTAAGAAGAGGAGCATTCTGACTTATCTAAGGCATCTGTTTCAGGTGCCGACTTCAAAGAATAACTACCAGATATCATCAATCCTTCCTATGCTCATAGATTATGGGAATGCCCTCTACTAACGAATTGAATTTTTGGATGTGCCACCTTCATAAATATGGTGATGTGCAATGGTAACTCATAATATCTGAATTGGGCCAAAATTATCATGTGGAAACCTGAACTAAGGACAGTAGTTGTCAAATGTACAGTAAACCAAAAATTTCTACATGACTTCCTATCTTAGGTACACCTTGGCAGCATCAAGGCAATGAGTTTGGATTCACATACATTGATGCTCATACAGGGTGACCCTGTATATGCCTATTGCCGTCAATTCACCCTAGACAGGTCAGTAATCATAACTGTCAGAAGGGTAAATGATGCCTTCACCATGTACATTGTGAGGCTTCTTGGAGGGTGACATTTCTAGGATGCTTCTCTCGATGAGGCTATGAATTTGATAACTAAAGTATGGTGCTTTCTTCATCTCTATTTTGAAAGGTCTCATACATCAGGCTGGCTTGTTTATCAAAGCACACCTCTCAAGCTTCCCATGTTCTACAATGAAAAAATGGCTTTGGTTGAGGTATGTAGGTAATTAGACAACTGGATACACTTTATAGAACCTACCGAGATAAGAAGATTACTGGTCTTCATTTCCCTATCATCTTGGGGAAACTATCACATTGCAAGAAAACTCTATATGCACTAAAATATAGAAATGAGCCCTATTTCTCCATCTTACTAGTTCATTTCTTCAGGATCCTAGGACTTGCTTTTGATCTGTAAGAGATACATTGATCAAAATCTTAGGAATAACTTACTCATCACCGTCTTGATATTGAGGATTATTGGGCTAATTGTGCTGATGATTTTGAAGCCAGGAGGAGGCATTTTGGTAGATTTTTTCTACAACAGATTCAGGAGAATTCAACCTCTACCAGGTGCCCGGAAGGGCTTAAGGACAATGATGAATTCTGACCTATTTCAATCCTTTGAGTACGACACCTTGATCAATCAAGCACACTCCCTCTAGAGGACCCTGGAATTGGTATGTGAAAGGAGAACAGATGATCTTGAATGAGGTGAAATCTTAGCCCCTGTCTTACCGTCAGAACCTAAGATTTGGTTTGACAGAAAAATACGTGACCTCAGAAGGCTGAACAAAGGTGAGATCCTCTTCCAAGAGATACTTTCAACACCTAGGAAGGAAGTACATTGATTCCTAGTATCAGAGGAACTTGAGAAAAATCCTCCTGCCTGATGAAATAAATTGAGTCTTACATCCTCCACTCCTTCCTCTTCCACTAAAGTGTACCAAAAGAAATAAAGGAGGTCAAAAAGAGCCTATTGAAGAAGATCTCATGATGAAGCATTCAGAATTTCCCTCAAGTCCAGAGAACATTATTGTTCTTAGTGAAAGTGAAGAGATTGAAGTGCCAGCCTCCGTAAGTGCTCCAGCAGCCCCAATGGATAAAGATAAAGAAGTCCAAAGCACTGAGCTTCCAAGTGCCATTGAATCCTCTGTACCAGAAGCCCCAAGCACTCCACTCATATCTAAACTGGAGGAAACAGTAGTACACACTTTGAGTGGCATGAGTTCACTTTCTCTCGGCCCTCTTGCCCCACCTTCCTCTTCCTCCTCTTTTGCATTGGTGCAGCCTTTTGTTGATAGTAGGAAGAGAAATTCTTCCTCCTAAATCTCAGGACCCAATTTTGATGCTATGGCGGCCTTATTAGGCATAACTCCTCCTACTCCTGCAAAGATGGCGAGGACTACCTCTAGATTAGTATCTGATGCTCAAGGCCAGCAATTCCTGGAGATAGCCAAGCCCAAAGTAGACAAGACAGAGCATGATTCGCAAGCATATGATCTTGAGCTCTTAAGGATCCCTATGGGAGAGTCCACCCCTGAAGGTGAGATTCACAATCTCTAGGAAATAGTCACCAGGGTCATTGGGAGAGTAGAAAAAGGGCAAAAAACTATAGAGCAGCTTGAAGAGCAGGTTCAGGTTCTTACAGGTTTCATCAAGTCACTGTTGTCCAAGGACAAAGTTTTAGACCCCACCCCACTGACCACTCTTCCACCACCTGTAATCCTCAGTCAAGATGAAGTCCAGAGTATCAAAAATATACACAGATATTCCATCTATGGAAGGGCTATGGAGGCCATGGTGGATGATATGCTCATTGCAGGATTGAATTTCATTGATGAAGCCTTCAAAATCAATGAGAAGGTAAATAATCTACAATAGAAACTCTCCTCCACTATGGGACATATAAATAAAGAACTCAAACTCTGAAGCAGCTGTATAGTAGACCTTCGCCTTATGGGGCAGATTGATGAAAATATTTTAATAGTGAGAAAGGTCTTTGATGATGTAAAAGATAATTTTTCAAAATCATGGGTAGACAGTGTGGAATGGAAAATCAAGGTGCTGGAGGAGGCTTTGGGAGAATTGAAGAATAGCTGGCAGAAGGGTGAGGCCATCAAGACTTTGGTGGTATCTACTTTTAAATATATACATTGCCACCTCCATGATGAGACCTCTGGTGTACCCCTCTCCTTGAAAGAAACCAAAGCTCAATTAAGAGATTTTATCAAAGATAATTTTTTCAAGGAGGATTTTATTCCCAAGGAAAAGATGAAGGAGATCTGCTCTCTCCAGTCTGCTATTGAAGAAGCAAATAAAGATTATCATACACACGTCAAATTCGATAAATATATGGAGAAGTGCCTAGATTTCAGACCCAGTCCACTACCAACACATCGGTCCCATGTGGTAGAGACATAGTAGAGGCGTTGAAAAGATTTAGATAGTGGATCCTAAAATCAGTGGGCCCCTCTCAATCATGAACGCCTATCTTCTTCTCTTGAATTTTCTCCCTTCTTTCTTTCCTCGTCTCGAATTTATGGTAATCAGTTGGGGTTTTGTGTTAAGCAGCCCTTTAACTAAAAGAAGTAGTTACCAAGGGTAACTGATTTGTAAACTATATAATAGCCTCTCCTTGCCATTTTTTAAGGGGGGAACTTGGCTTATTTTTGAAAGTGTAAGAAATAATACGGAAATCAATACAAAAGGATCTTCTTTCTTTGTTCATCTGATTCCTTTATTTCGCAGCTATCTATTAAATATTATTAGATCATTTTTCTACATAATACCAAGAAGCTTTGTATTCTTATAAATTTTATTTATGGAACTGTGTGTCCCTCTGAATTTCATCTTAGTAATTCAAATACAAATGGTCCAATTCTAAGTCATTGTATTCTGGCACGCATAAGGAATTATTTTGTCAGCTATAATTCTGGAAAATGTTTTTCTTCTCATTTCCTTGTCTTCATTCTTCTATGCTTTTGTGATTGATAATCTATTTCATTTCACAAAGATTTCATGATACCCAAGTTTCACATCAAAGTTATGCGTTATACATTTAGAAATAAGTTTTACTTTTAAATAAGGGAACCTCTCCCATCAAAGAGGAGGGACTTCTTGTCCCCTGACTGTTGCTCTGATTAGGATCTTCTTTTGATGACCAACATGTATGTAAAGCTTTAAACACGTCATCTAATGGAGTTGTAATACCAAGTTCAAACATAGTGATAGGATGTGGGATAGGTGCCAAATTTGCAAAAAAAGGCATTGAAAGCCTTGGTGCTAATTTACCATCTTGAATAAAACTATTTTCATCTCGATTAACAATATCAAAAGCTGTAGGGAGATTATTTCCTCCCATAGACTAAATCATAGTTAAAATATCTTTGTTTAGGGCTCTAAAATAATAAAGAAAAGCATGGTCAACTTAAGGCTTGATACTTGCTGGAATTATTTCCTAAGTTATAGAAAAATAGATATTAAAACTGGCCATAAATTCATGAGGACCTCTGTTAATTGTAGACAAATGTTCTATGAGGGGTATATGATCTAAATAATATTGAAATTGTTTTAGTAATTTACCACCTAACTTATCCCAATTTCTTATGCTTCCAATATCTAAGTTTTTATACCATTGCAAGGCTTTCCCTTTAAAGGATGCAACTAAAAGTCTCAAGACTACATCTTCATGTGTTATATTATGGACTTCACATAGTGTTGCAACATCTTTGATGTGCTCTATAGGTGTAACCTAATTTTCACCAATGAATGAAGGTAAACTTTTCATGGTTGCATTAGGAATATCATGATAAAATGGGATTACTAATGGGTTTCCTTTAGTAAAGGTAAAAAAATTCCTAGGTGGTTAAATAGCCATTGGAAAAAATGTGATCTGAACAAAGAAATTAATATGTGGTGAAGTAATATTAGGAGGAGGGTTGTTAAAACAAGGCCTATTGTAAGGTAAGGGGTTACCAACTCTTCTTCTTCTTGTAGAATTAAAAGGTAAAAAAATAAAATAAGAAGTAATTCCTCTTACCAATGTTCTTGTAGTCATTATAGGAACTGAACATGCTACAAAGCTGGTCTAAAATCAGCCTCATAGAGAAACATAATAAATCTTTAAGCCTTTAGAATAAGTTGTTGTAGCTTGTTGCTCCGAAAGTAACTTTTCTTTACTTTGAATCTACTATAAATTTCTTTAATTTTCTCACAGATCTAATTCATTGTCCCACCAGGCATGCCAAAAATTGTTATCTTTCAAAAGTGCACCCTATAAAGATATGATTGCAGGGGTTCTAAGCTTGCTCTGGATCTCTCTCTTTCATAGATACAATAGAAACACTTGAGGTCTTAGGGTATACCTGTTGTTAAGGTGAGTCTTTGATATCAAGGCTAGTTCCTTCTTCATGTATCCTAAACTATTTTTTTTGGGTTTTGAGAGTAAAAAAATTAATGTAAATGAATTGGAAACTAGTGTGATACACCACACTTGTTGAGGGATTTGAGTGATTACATGTAGAAATTAATTGAGAATGGATTCTAGATGCACAAACCAATAGTTTTTAGCAGAATATTAAGGAAAAAAGGGACTTGATGTATTGAGGGAATGATTCACAACAATACTGTTAAGAGAAACATCCACACTAATATTATGCAGAAATAACTAAATTTGTAGCAAGGTAAGATGATCAATCAGGAAATTTTGACATTCACAAGAAATAATACACTATACATGACACTGCAAATAATTGGGAAGGAAAAAACCAATTCTCATTCAAAGGGAAAAAATTTTAAAATTTTCTTCAGCACTCCTTTGTCCAAAAAACATTCCTCTCCTATGCTTTTGCAAATGCACACAATATATAGCAAAAATTATTCATCCCACCCTTCCTAAAAATATACTAAAAATTATACTCACCCATGCATCCTATTTTTATCCTTTATCATTAATAAATAAAGGAATAAAAATAAACATGCTAATACAAAGAGGAATTAATACCCTTGGTTACAAAAAATACAACTCAGTCAAACTACAATTGATTTTTCTATTTTTAATAAAGTTGGCTTAATAATTTTGCTAATATTAATCTTTGTTTGATGAGAAATTCTTCTCCAATACATGCAATCTGTGTCTTCTAGCTGATGATGTGACATCTATAACTTGATCCACTTAAAGTGATAATATTAGCACTTTTTAATATTTCCCCACTGGGATGCACATGAAAAAATTAATCTCCCTACATGTGAGTACAATAATTTATTTATTTTGCAATAATTTGCAAAACTAATCCACCCATGCATTAATCCTCTATGGGGACCTGTTGACAATTTTTGCACTTGTGCAAAAATGGGCAACTCGAAACTTCATTGTTATGATGAAAGTCATGGGTGAAGTATACCTAAGCTAAGTAAGTTCTGATGTTATTAGTTACTGCTGAATTAATTAATGATTAAGTGAAATATGTAGCTATGTGTGCTGTTATAAAATGTAACAGATCACATAGTCTACAATTTCATGATACCTTTAGCAAAAGATCACAAAGGCCCCAAAGGATAGCTGTATTGTCTTGATGAAGACACCCAATTACAGAGTAGGTCAAGTGTTAAGTTTTGGGACAACAAAAATAAGTGTAGATTACAGAAATCAGATTTCATTAGTGAATGTTACAAGTTTTCATTAATGTTCTTTCCTTCATGATTAAGAGCATTCAATTATGTTACTGAGTTGTTTAGTTCATCATACACTCCACTCAGAATCTTGAAATATAGAGGGAAAAACATAACTCAATTTCAAAATTCAATGTTTTATTCACAATGAAGTTGAAATGTCTCCTACATAAGCTGTGTGATGTGGCTGAAAAGGAAAGTACATCTATTGAAGTAAGAGGTAAACATGCATCGAATAGAAATAAAAGGAGTATGATTGAACCCATCATTTCCTTTGTATATTGTTTATTGTGGAAATTGTCTCCCTTCCATCTTGTTCCATCTTTGTTTTCACAATTCAAAGCATGGTACCTAAAGAGAAAACGATAAGAACCATCAATAAAGAGCTCAGGGTCGATCCATATTCCTACACTATCCTAATGCATGCATATGGATCTCTAACCAACAGAAGATATGGAGTACTTAAAGATCAACCTACATAGCCCATTCAGGAAGTAGAAATAGGAAAGAGAATAAGAAACATGGACACAAGAGAGGTCAAGAACCTAATTATTTTCTAACTATTTTCAAAAGTGTACATATACAGGTTACAGCCAAGAAGAAAGAAGCATATACATGCTGAAAAGGAGGACCAATGTAACTGAAACTACTATATTTTCTACAAATGGAAGAGGATTTCAGTACATAACAAATAATATACTTGCAGACAAGATAAATTTTCAAGATTTTAGTCAAATAAAAAGAATTATGGGAAAATTTTAACAAGGCTTTGCCATCTAAAATGGATATTTACAACTTTTTCAATATCTATATCAAGATGAAATCAAAGAAATGTAATAAAAGTAACATAACAAAGTATCTAAATCAAGGCTTATGCCTGATGATGGCATCAAAATAGATCAAGAATTGCTTAAAATTATTGTAGGTATCAAAGAGTATAAGTGCAACCACAGGTTACAAATATGCATTTCAAAAGTGAACTGAAGGAAGAGATGTACAAGCAACCACTTCATTTATAGATTTTATAAACATCATTCAACCTTGCAAACTCACATGAGGTCAACAAGCAGATTTGTGTAAGAAAAAGTAGATTATTGAAAATTCAGCCATGATTCAAGCTTGAGATGTTAGCCCCATATTTGAAAAATTCACCAAATATTATCAGGATTCAATATGGAAATCCTCAAAGATGATTGAATGATGCATATAACTTAGTATCATCAAATAAGACAGATACTCATATATTTTCTTTTGCAATGAGAAATTTCTAGTTAGAGAAATCAAATGTGGATGGAGGAAGAACTCTAGGGTGAAGAATAGTAATACTGGAATGTCAAATACAAGGGATTTTACATATACCAGAACCCAGTTTTGAAATAAAGTATAAATGGAAGCAATACCTATCCAGAAGGATCTGAGGTACAAACTATTTTACAAAGTAATGTTTTGGAAAGTTATATAGCATAGTTCACAGAAGCAAATGATACTCAGAACACAAGATAGCATAGATCTACAAGTCATGACTATAGGTTGAATCCCCAAAATGAGCTTGAAGGTTTCATTATAGAAGAACAATGATCCATTTCTTAAGAAAACCCAAATACCCATGAGGGGAAATGAACTTACTAGTCATAAAAGTCAGGTTAAATCAATCTCCAAGTCCAAAGCATGAACAAAGGATCAGAGATACAAAGAGCTCCATATTCACTTTCCATGGCAGACCCAACCCAGCTCAGAGAATCATTTATGCAAGGGGTTGGGTTCAAAAGTAAACACAATGGCGAATAATCACATTGATGCTCATCACATAGAGACCATTTTGAAGACAGAGCCGAGATCTAAAAACTCCAATGGAGGCCAACCTGAGAAAAGGTATAGATCTTAAGAACCAAGAGCTCATTTACTTAGAAATGAAGTAGAGAAATATCTTTCTCAAAACAATGAATCGAGCCATGGTAACCATCAGAGTAATAGAACAAAGCCAAGCTATAAGATTACCAATGGCAGCAAAAGTATTAACAAGGATCTTAAAAAATAGTTTGCAAAAAAATCCCAAAACAACCACATCTCATGAAGGATGAGCTAACAGAGCTCTGAAAACTCCAACAATGGTAGAACCTATCAAAACATTACTCAGAAAGCTCTAAGAGAAGATGCAGATGCTTAAGGGCCATTGAAATGGTTTAAATCAAGTTTTAGAATCTCAGAACAATGGCATCAGGAAATTTTTCTAGAGCTTCACCCAAAAAACTAAATGTAAAGTGGAAAAAATGAATAATGTTTGACTTGTTTTAACTTACCTACCTCAACCATGGCTAGATAGAGCTCAACTGTGGTTAATGGATCGACGATTGAAAATCAACAAAGACATAGATCAACGCTTGAGAATCGATCTCCAAGTTCAAAGAAAACCTTGGTTCGAGCCATTAAAATACATGTTTTCCATGATAAAAACCTTAAAATTATGCTTCATAGATCAACAATCGAAAATTAAAAAGTAGAGAGATCAATGTTCCCAAAAAGTTTATGTCAAAATCGAGACAATGATTCATCCAGTTTTCTTGAGTAGCGGTCAAATTTGGTCAAAATTCAAAATTTTCAAGTTGTAAAAATTTCACTCACAGGTCCGCAACCCCATAAAAGTACACATGCCATAACAGTGCAATGGCAGGAAAAATGGAGGTCAGGATTGCTTTAGTTTTCAAACTTTAAAAGTGCAAAGGTTAAAAGTCCCAAACATTTCCCACAAGCCCGAGCCTCAATGGGTCATGAGAAATTCAAATCCATGGGGAGAATATCAAAAATCAATTCTATAGAAATTGATAGAGTGAGTGGGTTTTCATTAAAATTTCTGATACTTTTCGCAAAAACATGGTAAAAACATTCAAGTTACCCCAGAATTAAGTGGGCCCCGCAATTCCTCTAAAGCAGAGGTTCGAGAAAGACTTTTTTTCTTTGAAGCTCTTTCACAAAAGAGTTTAAAATTCCAAATTTTCCTATGAAGGCCCGAAGACCCACATAAAGGAGCATAAAGTCTTAGAATTTTCCCGCAGGCCTGAAAATCCGAAAGGGGCAAAAAAGCCAACAAAAGGTCCGCAGGTCCACAAAAGGGCTTAAAACTTCAAAGAATCTAAAAAGTCCATGGAAAAGACTTAAAATTGCTTTCTTTAATTTTCTCCCTCAAAGGCTCGTAAAAGCAAAGGGAGAATATTTTTCATGCCATCCAAGCTATCATTATGAGTTTTGACTTTCAAATTCCAGAATTATAGTATATGTTTCAAGAAAATAAAAAGTGTCCGACCAATGAAACATTCATGTATTAATCAAAATATGTCTGATAATAAGGTGAAGTGCAAAGTGACTCCCTGCAGCTCCCATCATTTTCCATTTTTGATCAACAATATTAAGCTATTGCACTTATCTTAAATACATGAACAAGAGTTAATTAGCTTGCATCCTTTCCACAAGAATATAGATCATTAAAACAAAATAAATCCTGACATGTTTAAAATAGAAGTACTTGCCATAGTAAGCAAGCTTATTATTAGCAAATTATTTACATCTTCCTTTATTAAAAATAGATCAGTCAACTTCCCAGTTGACCAATTGTAATTAAGGCTATTAAAATGCCTATTTGTAATTACATGCTCTATTTTTTATTCCTTTATCTATTATTAAGTAAAGGATAAAACCTAGGATGCATGGAACTCTGAGTACAATCCTTAGGCCATATTTTTAGGAAGGGGGATGAAATTTATTTTGCTATATATTGTGTGCCTTTGCAAAGCACAAGGAGAACTTTTTGGAGGACATTTAGTTAGATATAGGTGAACTGAAGCAACTTTTTTCCATGTTTTTCCTTCTAAAAATGTGAAATAATTTTCATGCCTTCCCAATTATTTGCAGTCTTGTGTATGTATTCTATTAGTCTTGTGAATGCAAATTACCTCTGCATCTAATCATCTTACCCTGTTACAAAATTCAATTTTATGCATTAATTAACTGTACATGTTACCAGTCTTAGTCAGTGTTGTTGTGATAGATCTTTCCCTTAAAGTATCAACCAAGTGTTTACCCTTAACCATTCTTAAAAATTAGTATTATCGTGCACCAAAAATCCTTTACATATCAATTGTGCATATACTCAGTTCAAAGCCCTCATACAAATTTGGTGTATCACCTTAGTTTTAATTATTTTATAGTCATATTTGTACTCCTAAAAACCTCCTAATTTACACCTAGTTTAGGATACACCAATAAGGAACCGGCCTTTTAATCCCAGAGACTCACCTCAATATAGGTATACCCACAGACACTGAGGTGTTTCCATTGCTATCTACCTAAAGAGAGAGATCAATTGTGCAAGCTTAGAAAACCGTATACAGCCATCTCTCTACAAGGTGCACTTTCAAATTTCATATTATATGACCACTTCCCTAGATATGCACTGAATATATTATACCTACCATGCAGATTTTACATGTGCCAATAGAGCATTAGAAAGGCAACTTTGTAGCTCAAAGGTCTCACTTTAAGCTTGAACTCGGTACGAGTAAAAATGACATAACTTGCAAAATATTCATCATTAAGACCTGAAATTTGGACCACACCTTCATATAAATAAAATATGTATATTTTTGATTCATACTCATCTTGGTGGTCACCTGAATGTGATTGTCACCAATCACTACAATACATTTTAGACTCAATGTAGTTCTAGTGTGTGTGTGTTATAGAATCATGTCCTTTAAAGCTAAGTTTCCCTTATTCAATTTCCAGCAAGATAACATGATACAACTACTTTCCCCTTAAGATAATGTGTGTGATGGAATTCCAATTTTTCCTTCCAATGCAGTGAATGATATAGCCTAAATGTAGTCCTCAAGTGTTCCTTTTTCCCAAGTAGTAGATTGCAAGTAATAGCCCTATTTATCTTTAGAATAGTTAGTAGGTCGTGTATATATATGGTTCCTTTTCTTGAATTTCATCATTAACAACCCTAAAAGTTGACCCAAAGTGATAAATAGAAGTTTAGAAAAGATAACAATATATGTGGCATTTTAAACATAATAAAGCAAGGGAAAAAGATAAATGTGCCCAAAGGGGGCAGTAGTGCCTGGGTGCTCTTATCCCTTACTGGGAGTTGATTTTCAAAGATCTCCAACGATAAAAAAAAGTTTTGAGTTGAGTAACACATTGTGTGATGTCCAAAAGAAAAGGTATAATTCTAAAAAAGTAGAGGACAAAAGCATGGAAAGATAAAGTTATGTCAATGTAAAGTAAAACAAGTGTTGTTAATGTCTAGTTTTCTGTCATAAAAATCATGCATATAATGGCATACTAGAGGCGTAATGTAATAGTAATAAGTGCATAATTTCATGTGTATAGGGATATGGAACACAACTAGAACTCGCTAATGCTTTGTTGCTTTGACTTAGGGTTATAGACCACAACTAGAAAGGCAGTGTACAGTGCATCATAATCCACCACATTATGATGTGGATCATATTTTATATTCCAATTATGTATGCGCCCTTGAAGTGTGGTGAAAAAATAACTTACCTTCCTATCAAGAGTTGTTATTCCCTTAGCTTTCCATAATAACTCACACTTATGCACATGTTCAATTACATATTCCATACCTTTATACTTTGACAACTGGAGTGACATCTCAAAGTATATCTAAGAGGTCTGTTGTTGTGGTTTCTGAGGCTATAATGGTTGTTGTGATGGTTATTATGGTCCTTGTCCTAAAATGGGGCCATATCCTGAACCTCAACCTCCACAAGGATTTCCTCTATATGGTGGCTGATCTAAACCTCTTGAGCCTCCCATCACGACATGTGGACCTATAGATTAACTTCCTTCCATCCCAATAGTTGTGCTAAACTAGACACCAACCATCTATGCTATAGAAGAACGTATAGGATTACTTCCAATGGGTTGCACACCAACACTCTATCTTGATAATACGCTTGTGAAATTACCCCCAAAAATACTCTATCAAAATATTGGCCCCTGTTGTACTCAGACTTCCATGTGCGCATCCTTAATATGCTGCACCTCCACCTTAGAGGTAACTAAAATATGCCTACTTGTATCTCCTACCCAACGTGGAGATCCTTCTTTCTTGCCTTCATTATGATTCTCTTCTACACCAACCTCTGGATTATGAACACCTTGCATAAGGGCTAGGTGGCTAGGCTGGGTTAGTTGCCTGCATGTGGTTCTCATTCTCTCCTCAGACTCTCTCTCATTAGATATTGATGGGGTCTCTCTATTGTGCTTCCCCAATGTTGGAAGGACATGATCCTGCAGTATTCTCTCACCTTCTGTGGGGTTTTCATTACTTTGGTCAGTCATCATTGATCTCAATCTCAATACCTCATCAACTGACCTTTATCACGCATCATTATACTTGAGTCGTATTTCCTCTCTTTATCTTTCCTTTACTAGATTCATTTTCATCCTTCCCAAACCCGCTTTCTATCCCTATGTGATTAACTAAAATGTGGAATTTTATCTAATTCTATAGTTAATCTAAAATTAAGGACAATAGTAAATAACATATAAATGTGTAAAAAAAATGACCCAGGAAACTAAGAAAGTAGAACTGTAAACCCTAATGTGCAAGAGGGGTTAAGAAAGAGCTTAGCTAATTCGAAGAGCTTGTTGTAATGTGTCATAGGGATGGTTGGAGAAATAAGAGGAGGAAAAGACTATGCAGAAGTCCAGAAAAGTGCATATCTGGGCAATATGAGTGGACTGGGACACCTATATAGGTACAGGGGTGCCTGTGGGCACCCTAGTTTGAGATATGGGCACCCTGATATGTGAAAAAGATCTGCAACCTTCCTTTGAGGTGTCATTTGATGGTTTCTGGCCTTTGCTTCCTTTCGCACTAGCTTAATTATACTTGGTTGTATGTCGTTGGTAATGAGTGATGAAGAAGAGACCAATAAGACCCCAAGACGAACATCAAACCCCTACAAAAAATAAATATGTATATGAAGGGGTTGGAATGTCCTCAGTTGTCACCATGGTAGACTTACTAACTGAGCGTTGCACTACATCTCAGACTCAATATAATTCTATGTGTGTGTGTGTAATCATGCCCTAGGTGCTCTTGTGCCAGTTGCACTTTGTGAAAGTAGTGAGTAATAACTATGTGTTGAAATGTAATCAAATGGTGGATGGAATAGAATAAAATTCCCTCCTATGCAGTGTGATGTAGATGAACCAACCTTATGCCTTGTGATGGAGCTAGATGGATGTAAATGGAGCCTTTGATGGATGCAACCTTAGGTGATGATAGTAGTTCTTAGTGCTTGGTCCCTCATTATGGTCTCATAAATTTATATTTATATGATTCTCTTGTTCTAATTATGTAATTAACCCTGAAAATGCCAACCACTAAAAATATAAGAAGCTCAAATGGTCTAGAAAGTGCCCAAAAAGTGGTAGGAAAGTGTAGAAAGGATAAGGGCACCTCAAATTGGACAGGGAACCTGAGGCACCCTAGTATTGGGCTAGATGCCCTAGTAAAAGGTAAAATGATGCTAAATGAAAAAAATAGACTAGGAAAGTATGTGCTAAAGGTCAGCAGTGATGACAGAAATCAAAGTAAAATGGCCAAAGGACATGGGTTAATTAGTACTTTCTTCACTCAAAAACCATATGAATAGTAGTATGATACCGGGACTAAATAATGTCTAAAGTGTGTGCTTTTGTGACTACAGTGCATGTGGTGGGTTTTAGCTTGCATTTGGTATATTATCCATTCCCAGTTCAACCATCAAGATATTGATAGCTAAAGGTGTCGCGCGTAAATAGGATCCTCTTGGCTTGTGTAAAAAATAGAAATCTACTTCCTCTAGGAAAGAGTATGTCAAAATCACGTACTCTAAGGTATAACTACGCAACACACCTTCCCACCAAGGATCCACAGATTTTGTCCACGGATTGTCTAAATAAGAGAGTGCTTGATAATACTCTAGTCTCCAAGCTTGCTTTCTTCCTATCCAAACACCTCTATTATCTATGTAAGCTGCCAACCACTAGTACAATTCTATTGGGAAAAATCTGAAGAACGTCTCATACAAGAAATTATAGATATTTTCGTCCACCCACTTTCCTACATTAAAATTAGGTCTAATGCTATATCTCTGAGCAAATGCATCATGTTGCCATATATCCAATTGTCAATATTCTCTGAAGACAGTCAGAATACCATCTGCATGCAACATCTTGGTAGACTAATTGAAAAGAGGTCCTGTAAACTAAACCAAAATGTAGTATTTTATTACCCAATACTTAGCTAGGCACGTTGGCACTTCATCCAGACAATTCTGGAAGCTCACCCATAGCGTGCATAGCCTCTAAGTCCCTTCTTTATTTTCTTAGAAAGATGTTGGCTTGAATGTTCATAATTATAACCACAAAAACCTTTCATGTAATAGGATACATCATGGCATATCAATTTAGCAACACATATACTAAGGAAGTTCAATCAACATAAAAAATGATTAACAAGATTTGAATTCCCATAACTCCATACTCATATCTAGTTACCTTGACAACACATACACAATTATCCATAGAAAAACATAGATGATTACATAACAAGTATGATGATTACATTATATATTACTTACAGTCAACACCGGTCCATGCGTGCATACATAACTTGGCTACAAAAATCAAAGCTACATGCATCAATAAATCACTCAGTACCACTAGCTCTCTCACTCCTCCTCAAAGGTAAGGATGGATAACCTATGTATATATGGTGGGGACTTACCCTTCACGACCTCCATGCACCTTCCTAATAATATGCATGTTTATAATAAAGTGCATGATTTTTAAAACTAGTGTTAATGATAGATTGAGCTATAAGTAGCTCCATGAGTTTTCTTAATAATATCCTACTCTATGCGTTGTATCTATCCTTGCCCTGTATGTGCTTCCTTATGTATATCCTTTTCTTAGCCACCAAGTAATATTGTTTTGGTATATTCCTGGGCCTTGCTTGAATGGAAATCTAACGTTGCTTTGTTATTTTTAGTCGCGTTCTATATTTAAACAGCTAAGTCCCAAACCCTGCGTGAACCTTTGCATGCCAACCCTTATATGTGTTGCTCACCCCTTGTGTGTGGTCTCTATCCTCTACACATGGCTAGTATTTAGCCATTTTATCTACTCAAAACTAGAAGTAATAGATTAACAAAACTAACAATCAACGTCATATAAATAATGCAATCCGAAAGATGAATTATTAAAACAAAATAATCATACAACGTAATAGTTTCACATATATACATACATTCTTATATATGCATTTATATACATATGTATATGTACATATTTGTATATACAATCATATAAGTATAATTATTAAATAAACTTTTACAAGTAATTTAGTCATCAACCATAAAACATAACGACATAAAATCCAATTGATTGTAGGGTGTGACAATTAATTTATTTTGTTACAACTTTATAAGAGTGTCGATATGTGTGCAAGACCTAAGTTCAACATCATAAATCTACACAAATATCTAAAGGTTCTAATAAAAATAAGTAATAGTAGTGACATGAATTCCATAGATCCAAAGCCCCCTTTCACACAGAATTTTGGTAAAACACGTTATGGATTTTCAAAGACACATGGGTAGTTTGTTTGCTATATTACCTTTTAAGATTTGACTTTTAACATTGCATACCTATGTAGATAAAAATTATGCAATTATTACTATTACATTACACCTCTAGTATGTTGTTATATGCATGATTCATAACCAAGAAAACTAGGCATTGGTAACACTTGTTTTGTTTTATATTGATATTGTTTTATCTTTCCATGCTTTCATCCTCTGTTTTTCTAGAATTATGCCTTTACTTTTAGAAATCACACAATGTCTTACTCAATTGAATATTTCCTGATTTATCCTTGGATATTTCTAGATATAAGCCCCCAATAAGGGACTAATTTAACAAAAATTAAATCTTAATCACAGGACTAAGATAAATCAAATATATCAGAAACATACAATATGTAACATATAATGACAAACAAGTACAAGTAATGAGACGATAAGAGAGAATTAGCTAAAAACTGACTGTATGGACTAGATTTTGGTTAGGATGATGGTAGAACAAGATCAATCTAAGTTATGCATGCTTTATCTAGAAGATAATGGTATACAAGTGTACTAGATAAAAGCATCTAAAAGGAGACATAACCACTATGTGCGCTAGTGTCTGAATTGGGGGCTAGTGTCCTAGTAGTGAGTGATTTAAATAAATTTAAATCTTTATCAGTGGATTAAGATCAAATAGATATAACAGTAATGAGAAATATTTATCATGTAAGAAATAATTAAGTGTAAACAATAGTGAAATAAGAGTGATTTAGCTTGTATTGGGATATTTGGGATGATTCTGGGCTGGGAAATAGGTTGAGAAGGTTATATTTGGATTGTGTAGGATCTGTTTGGGAAAATAGAGTTTGGAACTTCTTCAGAAAGAACCAACCAAAGGGGTAAGGAATATCTCCTGGTGCTAGTATCCGATCTGGGTGCCAGTGTCTTGGAAAGTGCTCTGCTTATGATCTTTTCAGGGTTTTAACTTGGCTTATTTTTTCTTTGTTTTTCATTTCAACTTTGCCGCAAGGTTATTTTGTCACACATGTACCTTCGAAAAAACCCTATCTACTTGTACAAGGCTCAAGAAAACATTAGATGGAATAAATAATTCACATGATTGAGTCAAACTGACCTTGGAGGTCACCCCAATATGTTTTTCACCAAGCATTGCACTATATTTTAGACTCTATGTAGTTCTAGTGTGTGTGTGTGTGATTGAATTGTGTCCCTTGAAACTAGGTTTCCCTCATGCCAATCAAACCAAAATAGTGGTATACAACTACTTTTCCTCTAGATGAATGTGTGGGATAGAATTTAGAAATAACCCCTCCTATGTAGTGAATAATTCAACCAAAATGTAGTCCTTGAATGTTTCTCTTTTCCTAAGTGGTAGGTAGTAAGTAATAACCCAAAGTTTCCAACCCCTAATAATGGTGAGTAAGTCATGCATATATATGATTCCCTTGCTTTAATTTCATCATTAACAATAAAAAAGGTTGACCCAAAGTGATAAAATATACTTTAGAAAAGATATCAAATGACGTGGCATTTCAA
The DNA here is from genome assembly GCA_019776745.2 of Taxus chinensis. Lineage (NCBI taxonomy): Eukaryota > Viridiplantae > Streptophyta > Pinopsida > Cupressales > Taxaceae > Taxus > Taxus chinensis. The sequence continues at coordinate 214,526 of JAHRHJ020003189.1, read as the reverse complement.
ACTTGAAAAAGAGAGGGGAAATGACATAAGCACTCAAAGGGGATAGTAGTGCCTAGGTGCTCCTATCCCTAATAGGAGGTAGTGTTCGTGATGCTCGAAGGATAAAAAAGGAAATACATAGTTAGGTCATGTGCTGTCCAATGTCTAAAAGTAAAGCGATCATTTGAGAAAATAAAACATCAAGAGTACCAATAGGGATAAAGAAATGTGAAAGTAAAACAAGTGTTGTTAATGTCCAGTTTTCTTACTTAGGAATCATGCATATAATAACATACTTAGAGGTGTTCTGCAAGTAGTAAGTGTGTGATTTCATGACTATATTTACCCCCACTCTATGCTGGTGAATGAATATTCGATAGCATAAAGTAGATAAGAAGAGTGCACCTTGTGAAAATTTGAAGGGAGTTGTAACTGATAGTGTTATGAATGAGGATTGTGCTTGATATCATGTTGGATGGAGATTATAAAATGTGTATAATGGAATCTAAAAGAGGATAAGGATCCTAGGGGTGACCTTCCATGCTTACTAGAAATTATTTTTGCATTTGTTCCATGGGTATTGATTTTGTGATAACATCTTGTGCTTTGAGATTGTTCCTTGTTACATTTCTATGTTGCCATTTTGTTGGAGTAAGGTTGGACCTAAAAAAGAAGATAAGTATAGTCAATGATAATGATAAATGAAATTAAAAAAATTAACTTAGTAAATGTGAAAATATAAATGCTTATTGAAAAACAAGTGAATCAAGGATAAAGTACACCTATGTGTCGTGAGAAAAGAGATAGAATTATTGATGTATGTTTTCTTTCTTGGATATGGTTGGAATAATACTGAGGATTTAGGCACCTTTTTGCCAAACTTAGGATTTATGAATCTGGTCGTTAAACTTAGGATTTGAGCATCCTGTCATTAAACTGAGGATTTAAGCATCCTATTGCCAAAGGAAGAGTATTAGGAGAGCTATAGGTTTTTCCCTCTAATCGTTGAAGCTTCCCCATAGATAGGTGCCACTACAAATGGTCACAAACCAAATAGAAACTAGTTACCGAGAAAATAGAGTAATTAGTTCATGTAGACAAAAAAATCACACACATATTTCAAGTATGTTGTTATATGCATGGATCTTAAGTAAGAAAATTATTCACTGAGACATAATCCTTTTCCCATCCACTTGTTTTGATTTTTTCTATTGTCTTTCTCTCTCACATATGGCATTTCTGTACCCAGTTCTGGTCAGGTCATAGGGATCCCTGTTTGTTTGTATTTTCACATCTGTCGTCATTTATTCCAGGACACTAGCGCCCACTCTGGACACTAGCGCCTAGGCGCTCTTGTCCATTCTGGGAACTTTTGTCCTCTTTGCTCTTTTTACACTTTTTCGACATTTGTGGTCAATTTTTTTAGTTTTTTAATCCTTATCCTGAGCTCATAGTCAATATTTTGGGTCACTAGTGTCACAATTCAAATAAGATATCCATATATATACACAACATGCACGCTATTATTCTAGTTAGCAATTCTAAGGGGAAATCACATCTACATAATATCACTACCATCAAAGGGACTACATTTTTGGGCTGCATACATTACATAGGAAGGGGAAGTTTTCAATTCCATATCACACATTTGCATCTTATCTAGCCATAGCCCACTATCTTGGTGTCATTGGCGTGAGGGAAACCTAAGGACACTATTTCACATACAAGCACAAAGAACTACATGGATTTTGGAATGTAGTGCAATGCTTGGTCATAATTTCACTCATCAGGTGACTTCGGGGTCATTTGACTTCACATATTGCATATTTCATTCCAATTTGATGTGTTTTGTGAGCTTGTGCAAGTAGCTAGGGTTTGTTGTTATAGGTTACATGTACTCTTGGCAATCAAAGAGTGAATATCAGGTGACTAACAAGAAGTGATAGTGAAACCCTAGCGACATAGAAGAAAGTAGATTTTGAGCTTCTGTGCAGTCACTAGTGCTAGGAATAGTCACCAGCACCCAGGTGCACCCCTTTCCAATACCAGGTGCCCATGTTCGGAATCATTCTCAGGTCTATTTTACAGAGAGCAGTTGTGACACTTGTTTCAATCATGTTCAAGACTTTACACTGCCCAGATAGTTCTAGATTGTGCAGGATTTAGCTAAGTCATTTATCTCTCCCATTTACTTATAGTTTTGCATTGCTTGAGTGCTTAACATTTATATATCTACTATATTTTACCATATCAGTTACTCTGCAATTAGATTTAATAAAGTTTTTATTAAATCATTTGGTGAACCCACTCTTCTTCGAACTTCTTTCCCTAGGATCCCCAAAACCCTCATGGCTAAAAAGAGGTCCTCATCTCCTAAGCATAATATGGTTGATACATGCCTGCAACCATTTTTGATGATATTACTATAGAATCTGAATTTTGTGACCTTTATGACAATACTAAATGTGATTCTTCCATCCTCCAAAAACTTCTTGCTTTCCAAAACACTCTTTCTATTTCCATGACACTCCTAACATTTGCATAGTCTCCCTTGACCAAAATTTTACTTCATGTTCTCCCTCATCTTCTATAGTCACCCATGTTGTTGCACCTTCTTCTCCTCCTCTTATAGCACATGATAATACTACTTGTAGATTATTTTCTTGATCATGTTCTTTCTTGTGAACAATATGGATACCAATAATGCTACTTCTAATGTTGAAAATGTAAATGTGCATGATGTTTTTCTCTTAGTAGTTAGGATGAGTGTAAAGTTATATCTCCCAATATTCCTATTTTTGAAAATGATTCCAATGAATGAAATTATAAATCTAATATTAGTACTCCTACCACTTCTTTATATGTTGATGGTAGTCTTGATGAAATACTTGCTTGTTAAAATATGACTGATAGATGACAATTATGCTTCTGATCATGAACATGTTAGTGATGATGTTACTTCTCTTAAGACTACTGAATGTGAATTTACTACTCCTCTTTCTTCTACTTTCTGAAGTTGTTACTCATGATGATTCTACTCCTACCACTTAGTACACCTCTCATTGTATCTCCTGAGTCTACATCTAACATTCCCATAGAGACTCCATGTTCTCCTCCTCCTCTTTCACCTCCTTCTCCCTCTTCCACATCCACTCCTCTTTCTCACATTCCCATGATTACTCACAATGGCAAGATCCAACCTCTCAATATGCCTATCCCTTCACCAACCATTCCTTCACATGATATTCTATCCCTCATGTATGTTGTTTGGCACTTTGCAATCTCAAGTTCATAGACTCACTCTTGAAAGTAAAGCATATTATGCTTCCATTAAAAATAATTCTCTACATGACAATCATATTCCTAAAAATATTAACAATTCCACTTTCCCAAAGGACTTCATCATGCCTAAATTCTCATGTTTCAACAACACCGCCAATCCTTATTTACATTTCAAGCATTATCACTCAGCCATGTCTGCTTATTCTAATGATCACTTGTTACTCAAAGTATTTCATCATAGCCTTGTGGATCATGCTCTCCAATGGTATATCTCATTTTCCTTATGGATCCATTAGTAATTATTATGATATGGAGGATGTTTTTCTTAGACAATCTATTTCTAACAATGGTCCTAAAGTCACATATGAATTCTTTCCTTCATTGCATCAAGGAAAGAAAGAACCATTGTAGATTACATTTTACACTTCAATTTCTTGCATGCATTAGTTATTATTTCAGTCCTTTGATTTAGAAAAGAATCTTATATTTTTTACGAGGCTTAATTTTACATTTTAATTCAAAATAAAGTTTTATTCATGCAATCAATTTACTCCTTATTCCTTACAAGGATTCCAATCACCAAATAAAACATTACAACCTTTCTATGTCTCTTGCTTCATCAACCATTCAGTCACACGATATTCTATCCCTCATAAATCTAAGTTGGTACTTTGCACACAAGTTCATACACTCACCTCTGCAAAGTAAATCCTATTATGACATCACATTGACAGTAATTATTCTTCATGGAAACAATCCTATTTCACATATTTCAAAATTATTTTTGATGAGGTACTTCATTAAGTTGATCTCATTTAGACCATTGGAAATCCTTCTTGATCTTAAACTTTCATGGCACTTCCTTGTCTATAATTTCAAATCATGTCTTCTTATTGATAAGTGATTGTTATTATTCAATAATGCATTTGTACGGATATCACAATTTTGGCTCTTAATGGTTTCAATCATTTTCCTTGGATGGATCCATTATGTACCTCATTATGATATGGAGGATTTTTTTCTTAGAAATTTATTTCTAACATCTATTTTAGAACCAAAAGTCACATATGAATTGAACTTGCCTTCTTTACATCAAGGAAAGAAAGAACCAATTTTATATCACCATTTAGCTTCAATTCTTGTATGCATCAGTTATTATTTCAGACTGCATTGATTTAGAAAAGTAATTTATCTTTTGTCTTGGATTAGATCATGCATTGAAAGAAAAACTATTATATGATACATGTGAATATTTTACTCTCTTATGCTACAAATTCATTGATTTAGAACAAGATTTAATTGCTGCACATATTATACCACCCCTTCTACTTCTTTTACTACTTCATCATCTACTACTTCTTCTCCTCTTCCATCCATTAATCTCCCTCCACGGTCCCCATCTCTGTCTCTGCGTAAACGTCTTCCTTCCCCTCCACCACGTCAAATTTTCACCTAAGTATTCTCATCTCCTACTCATGAACCATTGTAATTCTCACATAATACAAAACCACATGATGTTTGTGAACATTACTTGATAAGGCTCATCCATTTACCTTCTACTCAACATCATCCACCTCACCACTTACAATGTCAGTGTGACCACCATTTTATAATTTCCACTGCATCAATGGCCACTCATGATAATGATTGCTATGCTCTCCATGATCAATTTAAACAATTAGAAGACAAAGGTGTCATTTTTTCTTTAGCTCCTCTCGTGAGCACTCTCTTTCTCCTATTTCTCATAAGTGTGCTTCCACCATTGTTCACTTGTCTCCTTCACCTCCATCTAAAGTTTCATCCATCCCACCTCCTAAGGTCATCATCCATCTGTGTCCTCCATCTAATCCACCTATGGTTGCATCATCTCATTCCACACACATTGCTACATTACCTCATTGGCTTCCTAATCCTCTTGCTTCCGCACTTCCTCCCACAACACCTTCTATTCTTGGTCCATTCCATCTGGCATCCAATTTGGCACTTATTCTCATACTATTGCTACTTCACATGCTCCATCTATGCCTTGTAGGCCTCTTAATATTTGGTAGATGACATCCACTTTCCATTTCATTACCCTATGACACACTCTCGTGTTATGGTTCACACTTGACTGTTGAGGGAATACTACATCAATGAACCTCTCCTTTCACAACTCATGCATTATGCTTCATGTCATATCTTTTCTAGCATCTCCTTGCACATGAAAAACCCATTTCCCGATGACACACTCTTGTTCTATGGTTCATTATTGACTACTGAGGGGGAATTTATAAATGAACCTCATTCTCACACTAGGGGAAATCACTCTTCCCCCCCCTTCATCCTCATCACACACATTTACAAACATTACTTTACAGCTCATAATTATTCAATTATCAACACATCATTATCTCTTATCTACTAATTTATTTATTTCTACCACATTACATCACATACATACATTTCTATTTATCACATGATCTATACTATTCATTATATTCACATACAATTCTTATTTCTAGTTTACTTACTTGTCTATTATCTTCCCACATCATAACAAATTTCACATTCATCAATTCATATCATCAAAACAACCATTTCCAACAATGCATATAAATTATCAATTAATAAACACTATCAAGTACAATCATCATCATCACATATGTATACAATGCACATCAACAAAAAATGCAAACACTAAATATATCATTTATCAATATATATATGTATAAGTTTCAAAATACAATCATTGGGGGTATGCATCAATCATCATATAAAATCATAAGTTGATCAATACATTCATCTAACAAATGCCTCCATGCATTGCTTCATCATAACATACAATATATCATACATCATCCTCTGCTATCACTATATACAATCGCGGGAGCTCTAGAACTAGAAGCTTTTAGCTCCACTCTATCACCGTCCACTATATCTTCCAACAGACTCTATAGAAATCTCCTCCATCTGCTCTGCATATCGACCCTGTAGCTCAACATATCAAGAAAAACTCCTGAGCTAGGCTCTTCCTCCTACAACCTGTCATCTCACTCAGTCTCTACAAAGCCTCATCAGCTTGCTCAATAACATGTGTAGCATAGTGGCTCTGTTATAGCCACTGGCTCAAATAAATGGGCATGCTCACCCGAAATAGCATCAACTCTCTAGCATACCACTCCCACAAGCACATCTGAGGCAAATTTGACGTCAATGTGTATCGATGAATCTACAATCAATGACCAATAAACATCACCTGCAATCATAAAAACCAACATTAGTTATTACACACTTTTACATATCATAATAACAATCAAGAAACAAAAACTAATAAATAACAATGAACAATACTTACGCTTCAATCTCGTGTTCCTGCTACATCATCTACATCAGGGGCAGGTGCCTTGTCCCCTCTACTACTCCAACTATTAGCCCACTAGACACATCCACCACTACTGGAAATAACAACACCCATCGATGTGTCTCCCACCATGTACTGCAGGCCTAGGTGCACCCCATGTCATTAACCTGTATAGGATCTATAGCCACATCTCCCTCATCTAGAACAATATGTATTAGTTGTGCTCTTGTCGGGCCTTGCCTCACCCCTGCTCGTCTCATTATTCTAGTATATCTCAACCATATATATGGCTCCAGGGGCACATCCTGGGCCATGCCAAACTGTCTAGATACTCACTCACCCTGGAATAACTCTGTCACCCCTTGGAAGTGATCCTCTAACCACATGGTGCACCGAATGCACCACAACTCCACACCATCCTCTACCCATCCTCCATAATCTCTATATGGTCTCCATATAATGGCCCCAGGGCCCATCTGATCTAGCATCAACCTATAGGTGGTCATATCCATCCTCCTACTATGGGTTCCTACCCACCTCGCTACAAATATCTTGGGTCGAGCCCAATCAGCCTGTGGCCCACTAAGTGGCCTCAATATCACTATATGCTCATATGCCCATACATGCAACAAAGTCATGGCTCCTAGTCCACCCCCATGATCCTCCTGAGTGAATCTATACAAATATCTATACAAGTGGGCCAATACACACCATGCCCATGCATACCTAGTCCCATGATCCTCTATCCTATGGAAAATATCATGCATCTTGTACAATATCCCAACTCCTCCACCCTCCACTGCCACTGATGATGTTAGAATCACTGCAATAAACTTCCACAACTGCAGAACACTAGATCTCAATATCGCATCTAAACTGATATGAGTCTCTTCCTATACTCATGTGCCTATGAAATACCACCTCACTGCCCTCATCTGACTATGGGCATCCACTATAGTCATCACATGTACTCTCTCTCCTACAATAAGCAACCATAATATCCTATATACATCCTCCAGGGTCACCATCATCTCACCAGTAGGAAACCAGAATGTACATGTATCTACGCACCATCTATCACACAAAGAAGTCAACATAGGCATATTATGGGGTACTTCCCCTAATCTAGCAATGTGCAAACACAGGCCAACAGGTATAATATATCCCACTCAACATCTAACAACCCTCAAAGTAAGCAAATGTACTCAAATGGCAGCCCACCCAAACTCTCTTGAGTGTATATCCCTCTACACAACACAAAAAACAACAAAATTCTTCCATTAGTACACCATACATACAAAAATCACTTATCATAGCATTAAACTGATCAAAATATAACATTCACAATACAATGCCCAAACCCTGCTCTGGGACGCCAGTGCCCAGGAGCAGGTCACAGGGCCCAGAAACAGGTCACTAGCGCCTACAACTAGGTGCTAGTGTCCCCAGGATAGAAATTCCCTGACCACTTCCCCAGGTCAGAAATGCCAAAAAATACAAAAAAAATTTTTTCTAAAATTGACAAAAAAAACATATTCGACAAAAGTTCCAAAAATAATCACACTTACCAACTCATCAGTCGTCTGCGAAGCCACGACCACCGCTACTCTCTCAAATCTAGTCAAAATCATTACTCTAACATGTGGCATCCTCACATACTCAGAGCTCCAAATCTCACTCAATCTTAGTACAAATGAAATTACTATTCACTTTTCAACATTACTATATATAGTAATTCTAATTTTTCATATACTATAGTTACTATTTATAACCACTTTTACAACTAATACATGTTGCACAATTTAGCTCATATCTTGAGCCTCGTAACTCTGTTTGTCTCATTTGTGCCATATAGATCATAATTTCCTCTAGCACCATACCATACAAATTTCAACATCTCATATTCACATTAGCACATGTACTAATCAATATCTACCATACTTTGACATTACTATCTCATAATATTTCTCATTTACTATTATAAATTCTTATATGTCTTTTTTCATCCCAGTGCTCATTTCTCTTCCCTTCACCCTTTCGTCGAAAGGGGGGCATACAATCGGGATCATCCCATAATCCCTCTCAGGTTACAATATAGTCAATCGAAATTCCTAACATATTACTATTACAACTTTCTCTGATCTCATTCGAACAAAGGAACAATCATTCTATATTACAATCAATACTTTCTACTATTTCAAATCTATTCCCCCAAATGACCTAATCTAGGGGAAAATAAAAAATATCTTCGTGAGTAATTTACTAAGTACATAAATCTCAAGGCAAATTTCTATCATTCAAATCAAATCAATCAATCAGTATAAAAGCATAATCTATCAATCCCAGATGACCTAACTTGGGAGCTACATCACATTTACTATCTCTCCTATATGACCTAACTTGGGAGCCCCATTACATTATAATTGTTTCCAGATGACCTAACTTGGAAGCCATCTAACACTATTCAAATCAGAAACACATGTTACTATAGGAGTGGGGGAAATGAGACATCATTGCCTTTCCTATACTACTCCTATATGGGTTCTTCAATCAAACACTATTTTCAATGTGAAACTAAATTGAACTAATCAGAGTAATATAGAACTAAATTTGGTCTCTATTTGTCTACATCGGTTAGACCTTTTGGGGATGCAGTCATGGATGGAGAGTAAAACTAGACCTCTCTCCCCAACACTCTTCCTCTAGTGGAAGGATGCCCAAATCCTCCCATTTTCAAAGAAAAACATGTTGGGAATTGATCACTCCCTACCTCTTCAATATCCTTTGAACAAACAATTCAAAATCTCCAAAATCTCCAAATCATTTCAACTATTTCTCCAAGTGCTCCTTACAATGGTTTTCTATCTCCACTTACACCACATGGGTCAAAACATTGATCCATGGTTCACCATGCTACAAGTTTCTACATTCTACACACACTTTGCAACATGGCTTCTCCAAACTTCTATACATGTATGTTCCTTACTTCCTTTACACTACTTGAATTTCATTCAAATAGCATAAAGGGGGGAAAATGTAGACACAAAATCACACACATATTACTATTTTACTATGTTGTCAAGTATGTTGTTATATGCATGGATCTTAAGTAAGAAAAGTATTCACTGGTGACACAATCCTTTGTCCATCTACTTGTTTTGATTGTTTCTATTGTCTTTCTCTCTCACATCTGTCATTTTTGTACCCAGTTCTGGTCAGGTCACAGGGATCCCTGTCTATCTGTCTTTTCACATTTGTCATCATTTATCCCAGGACACCAACACCCATTCTGGACACTAGTGCCCAGACGCTCCTGTCCATTCTGGGTGCTTCTGTCCTCTTTGTTCTTTTTACACTTTTTGACATTTGTGGTCGGCCTTTCTAGTTTTCTTATCCTTATCTTGAGCTCATAGTCAGCCTTTTGGGTCACTAGTGTCAAAATTCAAACAAGAGATCCATATATATACACAACATACACTCTATTATTCTGGATGGAATTCTAAGGGGCAATCACATCTACATACTATCACTACCATTAAAGGGACTACATTTTTGGGTTGCATACACTACATAGGAAGGGAAGTGCTCAATTCCATATCACACATTTGCATTTTATCTAGCCATATCCCGATATCTTGGCATCATTGGCATGAGGGCAACCTAAGGAAACTATTACATAAACAAGCACAAAAACTACATGGAGTCTATGGAATGTAGTGCAATGCTCGGTCATAAGTTCACTCATCGGGTGACCACCGGGGTCAGTATGAATTCACATATTGCATATTTCATTCCAATTTGATGTGTTTGTGAACTTTTGTAGGTAGTGAGGGTTTTTTTATAGGTTACAGGTACCCTTAGTGATCAAAGAGCAAATATCAGGTGAATGAACAGGAAGTGACAGTGAAACCCTAGTGACACAGAAGAAAGCAGAATTCTGAACCTTTGTGCATTCACCAGTGCCCCAGGAACATTCACCAGTGTCTAGGCACCCTTTTCCAGCACTAGACACCTTGTCCAACATCATTCTCAGGTCTGAAAATTTACAGGGAGAAGTTATGACACTGTTGCAATCATGTTTAACACTTTACACTACCCTAGATCAGTTCCAGATTGCATAGGACTTCACTAAGTCATTTATCTCTCCCCATTTACTTATAGTCTTGCATTGCTAGAGTGATTAACATCTATATATTTAGTGTATTTTATGATATCAGTTACTCTGCAATTAGATAACTGCTGAGAGGGTGAAGTCACTCGATTATTCCCCCACTCATTTGGGGTGTGTGAGATGAACCAAGGAAAGCATGACCTAAACGAGGAAATCTAAAACTGACATGCACATTGGAAATAGAAATCTTATAGGGGGAATAGGAAACACATATGGTGACAACCATGATGCATGAAAAATAATGGGAAAGGCTATCCAAAAGTGTTATTCACAAACAAGTATACATGATGTAATATAAATAAGTTAAACATACAATAACATGACAAAAGACTACTGGTTGAATACATGGGACACCACTTAAGATGTGATAATGCACTCGAAGACTTCAAGAATATAGAAGAAAAAAAATTAATCAAGCTTAGGGCATAGCACGCAAACAATGAAAGTATTATATTCACTTTACTATGTGTCGCATCCACTTTCTTAAAAGGTTTCCCTATCACAAATGTACTTGGAAAACAAACCCTAGCTACCTACACAAGGCTCAAACACACATTAAACTAGATAAAATATGTATATGCTTGATTTATACTCACCTCGGTGGTCATCCCAATGTGATTGTCACCAATCACTACACTACATTTTAGACTCAATGTAGTTCTAGTGTGTGTGTTATAGAATTGTGTCCTTTGAAGCTAAGTTTCCCTTATGCAAGTTGTAGCAAGATAACATGATACAACTACTTTCCCCCCAAGATAATGTGTGTGATGGAATTCTAATTTTTCCCTTCCAATACATTGAATAATATAGCCTAAATGTAGTCTTCAAGTGTTCCTTTTTCCCAAGTAGTAGATAGAAAGTAATAGCCCCATTTCTCTTTAGAATAGTTAGTAGGTCATGTATATATATGGTTCCTTTTCTTGAATTTCATCATTAACAACCCTAAAAGTTGACCCAAAGTGATAAATAAAAGTTTAGAAAAGATAACAATTTATGTGGCATTTTAAACATAATAAAGCAAGGGAAAAAGATAAATGTGCCCAAAGGGGGCAGTAGTGCCTGGGTGCTCTTATCGCTTACTGGGAGTTGATGTTGAAAGAGCTCCAAAGATAAAACAAAAAGTTTTGAGTTGAGTAACACATTGTGTGATGTCCAAAAGCAAAGGTATAATTCCAAAAAAGTAGAGGACAGAAGCATGGAAAGATAAAGTAATGTCAATGTAAAGTAAAACAAGTGTTGTTAATGTCTAGTTTTTTGTCATAAAAATCATGCATATAATGGCATACTAGAGGTGTAATGTAATAGTACTAAGTGTATAATTTCATGTCTATAGTGATAGTAGCGGCTGGCCCTATTATCCCCTTGTGGGTGCTTTTGTCCCTCCGTTTGGTTCTTATATTTTAAAAATGACCCATCACTTGTTTATCTTTTCTAAGTTTGTATCGATCACTTTGGGTTGCTTTTAGTGTTGTTAATGTTGAAATTCAAGAAAATGAATCATACATATACACAACATACTAAATATTCTAAGGGGAAAGTTGGATATTATTATCTATCTATTACTTGGGAAAAAAGGAGCAAATTAAGGAAATCATTTGGGCTGCATCTTTCATTGCATAGGAAGGGAAAATTATGAATTCCATTATCATGCTATCTTGGTGAAAATTTCATAAGGGAAAACTAGTTTCAAGGCACACAATTTCTATCACAGACACACACACTATAACTACATGGATTCTGAAATGTAGTGCAACACTTGGTGAAAATCACATTATTACAAATCACTATTTTCCTAAAAAAGCACGTACAATCCAGACTAATCCTATTCCATCATCTTTCCAACATAGATCCAGTCCATACAATCAATCAAATATTAGCTAAGTCACTCTTATCCTCGTATTGGTTGCACTTGCTTATCATTTTTTGTTGATATATTAGATGCTTCTAATGTTTTTGATTTAGTCCAGTCTTTTGATTAAGATTTAATTTTTGTTAAATCATTTAGTGAACCTGCTTATTAATTAAACCCTAGTTTTCCATAGGATCCTTATAATGCTTGCATTATGTATATGCTTGTATTATTTACATATTGCTTTATTCTAGATCTTCTTGTTCTTGCACACTTCAATTGATATCCCTTCCCAAACAATTGTTGACAATGCTCCCCCATTGTATATTTAGGCTCACATTTATAATGCATGTGTTAACCCTGCTTTAGTTGATAACACATATGGTCTCAATATATGTAACATTACTTTTCTCCATCAAATAGGGCTTTCTGTTGCTGATTTAACTCCCTCTACTCTATGTACTTGTGGTTTTGATAATACACCTAAACGAGTGTTGGGATAAATCACTCCACCCATTACTATAGGACCTTACACTCTTAATGTTCTATGTAACATTATGCCTAATAATCTCAATTATAATATACTTCTAGGCCATCCTTGGTTACATACTATGTATGCAATCCAATCTATCCATGCCATAACACACAAGGCCCTTGCAACACCTTCTATGGATAATGTTACAATGGATTCTACACCTCATGTATAAAATGAGGTGAGTCAGGGAGATTATTTCCTTTAGTTTTTATTTGTAATCATGACATATATTGTCTCTCACTGATGTATTAGAATGACAACTTTTTCTTTATAACAAAATATTTTTAATGTTTTTTGATTTTCAAGTTACAAGAAACATGGGAGATACTTTGAAAAATGATTCTCATGATATGTCAACAAATTATTTTTTTGTTGGGTGATGGTTTAAGGATGGAATCTATCAGATTCTTAATTTGATACTCTTATTTCCTTTTATGAACACTTGAGGCAGTCAGAAGAAACTTATCTTAATTTTTTTTAATTGATGCCTCACATTTATTTTCTTCTTGTTTTATTTATTTTTTAACATTTCTTGTCAGCATCCCATTCTCTATTAATGACATATCTAGTACCATTGGCAAAATAGACTAGTTTTATGTTGAAACACTACCACTACTTCATAAATACCCTATAACTTGTGTTGGTAATTATTTTGCAGATATTCACAGATCCTAAAAAAGTTTATATAAAATGAATGGATCGGAAAATTCATTCAATCTCTTGGAGAACTTTATATAATTCTATCTCATCTAACATAGTAAGTTTTATATCTCGGTGTTATATTTTATATTCAATAGTATTTTTGTCACGTTGATGTATTCAATTCATAAAGCATGTGCTAATAATTCTCACACATATATTCAAAAAATGTGATAGAGTTCATATAATATATTTCCTACAGAAATTGTTGGTGATATTTCCTATGAAATTATCAATTTGTGCTCGCAAAATAATAGTAATACTAATGGTGTGGAAGGTATTCCACATGCTTCACAAATGTCATGTATTCTTTTTGAGCCTTATTTGGAGGGAATATAATCTTCTATCAAAATAGCATATGCATGGCCTAGACAAGCAGTGAACCTTTATTTATCCTTGTTTATTTTGAGAGGTATCTTGTTATTTGATAATTTCACTTGTTGATTTACTTTGACAGTGGTACCTGTAGCATGACTGTTGGGAAATCAATGGGTTTACATACTCTATTGGTAACATTTAAATTTTAATAGAAAGAGTATTTGATATTTTTTTAATGATGTTATGGAAATTTATGAATGTTTGTTGATATTTTATTTAGTAAAATAATAACATTAGAGCTTATTTTTTGTAATTTTATTACAATATGTAAGTGAGCAAATTTTTTTAGAAAGAGTATTTGATATTTTTTATGATATTATGGAAATTTATGAATGTTTGTTGATATTTTATTTAGTAAAATAACAGCATTGGAGCTTACTTTTTGTAATTTTATTACAATGTGTAGGTGAGCAGCCGAGTACAGATACAAGGAACATATTTTATTGTTAGGTGAATTTAAAATATAAAGGAAAGGTTGCATAAGATATGGGAAAATGGAGAGAAATTTGAACTTCCATACCCCTCAATTTCCATAGTTATTTCGTGGGACAAAGAATGAGAGTGTATAAGAAAACACAAGGATTTGTACTTGGAATAATAAAGCTAAACTCCTTATTTTGGGGGAGATGGAAAAGTGTGTATATGGAATGTGTAAGCTGAAACAAACTTTATTGAGTATGTATCTTTGACTAGCCATATCATTGTTAACACAACAAGACACTCCTTAGATCGAGTGTTGACTTTCTCAAAGCACCATCTTATGTATTATTCATAAATATTTACAAGCACTATCAAGTGTTATGTCTCATTGTTTTGTGTGTTTGGTTGTAAAAAACAATTTACTCTTATCATTTGCCTCATTGACAACTGTGGTTATAGATTAACTTTTTTTTATTACCATTAAAGATAAAATATTAGGAAATATTTTGGTTTTTGAATACATATAACTACCACTCAAATTATAAAGTGTTATTTTAGGATAGAAACTAGATACTGCATCAAATTGACTATCCAATACTTTTACTTTGTGTCATTAAAATTTTTGTTTTTATGTTGGAAAGAATGTGGATCTAGGAGACATGAAAACAAGATTGTGAAAATAATTATTTGCATCATGGATTTGTTGTCATTGATATGCTAAACATTAATTCCTTATAATGTTCAACTATTAATGCCCCATTGCACATGGAGGATAAGTTGTGTGAGGAGTAGATGATCTAGGTTCTTTAGGCACAACCCACATTCTTATTTTCTACTTTCATTGTTCTTAGTCGAGAACTTATTCATGTTTTTGGTTGTTTTAACTTTTGTTGGTGTGCGGGAAAGAATATTTTGAGGAACTAACACGAGGGTAAATTTGACAGGGTGGCCATAGAGGAAATGGTTTTGAATCCTAAATACAATAGAAAGTTGTATGACATGTTGGATGATATGGTGGGAAAAGGTAGAAGCGTTAGGGATTTAGATAGATGTAGGTTGAACCCCATCTTCATGTAGTGGTGAAGGACACCACTCATGCATTCACCCAATCAACTCCTATTTTCAGCCCATATTTTCACCCAAGATGCTAACATGGTCTATGGAATGTTTTGTCACTCGACGTGGTGCAACCACCATGGTTAGTATATCTTTGATTAGGCACAATCCATTTTTTTTATTTACCTCAATTATTTCAAGTGAAGAGATTTTGGCATAAGAAATGTTGATTTTTCCCCTTCTCCAAGATAAATGCCCACCCATATTCATTTTATACCCTTCAACATATGCATTGCACACATCTAGTGCAATTGTACTCCATCCCTTATTTCTACTGGCATTAAATGACTATTGAGTGTAACAAAATGACCATATACGAAAGGAAATCCTCCCATCCTAGAGCAAGAGAAACGATTGAGAATATCTCTAGATGCAATTCAAAGTATTCAATACATATATGAACTTCATGCCACCTATTATCCATTAAGATTTTATAACCAATGACATTCTGTTGGACAATTTTCTTAAAGTCAAAGTCATTGATTTTGGTTTGGCTAGACTGGGTTTAGATAAAATTAATGGTCATGTATAAAATTGTGTCCTACGAATTTAAGGATATGTTCCACTTGAGTGAGTCCTTTTATTTCTCCCATTTTCATTTATTCAAAATTGATCATATTATATATGAATCCAATATCAGAAAGAAAAAATCTTAGACCTAATCAACATGGTTACACATAGGTTTGGACATGATACTTGACAACAAAGTCCAATGTTTATAACTTTTGAATTGTGCTATTAGAGATCATAAATAATAGATTACCTATCGATATGAAGATGCCTCATGGCCAAGGTGTTCTTGTTTCTTGGGTAGAGTACATCCATAACTATGTAACCTTTCATTTAGTGTATGTAAAAGGTCATAAATGAAGTCTAGTTTGCATTTCAGATTTAATGGAATCTTCTCTAAGAAATTGAAATAATGAACTATGACATTAACATTCAATTTATGATTTCAAATTATTATAATCACACAAGATGGTTTATTATTTTTTTCAACAATATATATAAATAAATATGCCATTTCTCATAATCTAACATTTTACAAATGTTTAGAATTCTAAGCACATGGATATTGAATTCAGATATTACTAAGTCACAGTTGGTGGTCCAAAACCTATACTTGCTAGATTTGAAACTTGCACTTGTGGATGAAAATTTTAATTGTTCCCCCTTCACTTTGATTCACTAACTATTGGTGTGATCATTGGACCTTTATGGTATAGTTGCTAGTAAACAGGTAGAAAACATGAATGACCTTAGACATATATGTGTATGTGTGTGTGTGAGAGAGAAAATGTTTTCACATCACATTCTAGTTATGGTATTTTGTTACAACCATACTACATTTTTAGTCAGTGATATCTTTTTAAAATTTGGTGTTTAAAAAAATGTTCTTAGTTTTATTCCTTGTTATCTTGTTTGGAAATTGCTATATGAATCTAGTAACATCTTTATAAAAATATCTTATTCAATATCAAAGTGAAATACCCGAGACCAATGATAGGATTATGTAAAATCTCCAACTCTTTGCAATCACATTAGAATTTTTGAAGCACTAAGTTCACTATTTTCTCTCTCTTCTTCCTCTACTATTCTCCTAAATTACTCAGAATTGATACTGCTACTCACATAATGTTTTAAGGGTGCTACTACATTTTCAAACTTGCTCCAACTTACACATCAACAAGATTGTTATTTATAGGTAGAAGCAATTGCAAACATTAAAGATATTGTTTTTAGATTGCAATTAATGTTTGTAGGCTTGTTGCCATGCAAGTTTAAAAATACTCATAGCTGTTAAGATGGCCTGAAAATCGAATGCCATCATACAATTAATAAACATTTCTTAAAACCCAAATGAAAACTAATCTAGCAACATAATTAGATGAAAAATCCTTTTGGAAACATAATGGAGGTAATTTCAACAATGCATCCTAACATTTCCCTCACTTTCAGTTAATGAGAAAATCAATGAAACATGTTGTAAACTGAGATTACCATTCGAACCAACAAAGGATCATTAAGCCTATCATTGCAAATTCTATATTTGGGGAAACAACAAAGATATTATAGTTACCAAGAAACTTTCAATCAAGACTAAATTTTACTGTTTAATAGGTAGTAAACAAGACGTTTATCCTATTCTATATAGGTGATTAGGAAAGATGTGCACATATGATTTGTTACGATGAAATCCCACTCCACAGAACCAATTTAACAATTACAATATTTCTCATCGGGTACATCAGTCTCTTTAATGAAAATAATCACACTGGGGAGAACTTTAATAAGGTCTAACCTACCATAAGTGAATTTACAATAATGAACTTCATGGATTTTCATCAACATGTTGTAGCCTTAAAAAAGCCATCCAATGGTGGAGGAAAATATTGTTTTGTCGATCAGAAAAGTATAGCTAGCCAACATTGCCGAAAAATAAAAGAGCATTCTGTATAGCTTTTGCTTCTCATCCAACGTTTGTCTACCAAATTCCTGCCAAGCTTTTTCAAAAAATACTAGAGCTCTAGCAATCTTCCCCAATTAGTCTAATACTATTTTTACTCACTCCAGAGACAGATTTACAATCTTATTTTTATAATAAAATTAGGAAATAAATGTTATAAGATCAATCTCATGTAATAATTATAATGCAAGATTTGGACCTAAACATGCAATTTCTCAAGAACACAAGTATATCCATATACCCAAAATTTAACATAAATAGAAAAATTTCTACCATATTTCTTGCAATGAAAATCATTTAAAAACGATATATTAGTCCTCGTTTAAGATGAAATGCGGTTATTTGACTGCCAACAATGTAAAAATAGAAATTCAAACAATTTTCTTAACCCATGAATCAAACATCAAATTCACATAATGTCAGTCATGAGTAAACCCATTTAACAAGTTATGAAGTTAGTCTTGCAAACATTTTTATGTCATTAATGCAAAAAATGTGGCCTTCTTGCTAACTTGTGGTTTATTAAAAAATTGTTCATAGCCTATTCAAACACAACAATTTCGCTTCTAGCTACAAAACGAAATTGTGTTGAAGTTTTACAATAGTACCATTAAAAACTACATAACAAAAATTTGTTTACTACTAAAATATATTTGAAGTTTCTATTATAACATGCTACAACTAACATATTATTACTAACACTAACATAGATGAGCTATGGACACATCAACTATGCATCTGATTGAGCTATGTCATTTCTTCCATTGAAAAATTCTATTAAAGCCTTTGTGTTGTAGCGAGATCACCTATAACCTCTTCACTGTTTGATACATTGTATTGATTCTCATTGATGTTAATTGCATCAATGTAACCCTCATCAAATGTTAACAACATCTTATGTAAAATACAACATACAAAAATAGTTGCATTTTCAGATTAGGTTGACATATCATAGAATGCAAAATTCATCATGTATTTTTTAGCTTTCTAAATGAACACTCAACAACAATGCATGTTGAGGACAACTTGAAATTAAATACTCTTTTACCATTTATTAGAACACCTAAAAATGGTGTGAAATCAGCAGCACCCCTGGATGTTGATCAGATTTCTAGTTTGATCATCCTAAGCATCCAGTGTGATTGCACAACATTGAATCCTCCCCCCAAGTGTGGGACTTGAAAAATGGGAAAGGAATCTCTAGATTAGAGGTTGGTTCCTTAAACTCCTCTGATCAGATATATCACTTACACAGTTGCAGAGGTTTATATTCCTAACTCCTACTCTAAATTCCAAAGGGACAAGAGATAGAGAATGCAAAAAAAATAAAACTAATGCTAATAGGTGATGCACCAAAGGAGTGGTGAGCATTTTTCACTTCTGCAGATTGACACCGTTCATTAAAAATACAACAAAAATTTCATGCACAAACTGATAACTGTAATGGAGGATTTAGAAATTAGTCAAACAACACAAGCAGAGGATAGAAACTTAATCACAGGGCCTGTATTGTTATTTTAACATCAAAATCACTTGCATTACAACACCTGAGAGGAAAAATAAAGTTGCAGTTCTTAGAAAAGGTCTGTTATTCCACCAAAATCACCTTCAAGGAGAGAAAGGGGACCTGCAATACACAAAAAATGTTCAACCCTTTGAAAATGAGCCAAAACTGGCTTTTACAGTGCAAGGGACGAGCCCAGGAGAGAGAAACATGGGAAAACATGGAAGGGGTTCAACCATTGACCAAAATGCATTCAAAACAGCATGGGCATCCTTACAGACCCATTCCCTGACATTTTTAGCCATGCTGGGAGAGAATGCGAGCCATTCTTCATTAAAAACGGTGGTTGAAACGTCATTTCTGTCCATGACCACGTGCCAGAGGCATTTTTTGATTTTCTCTCTCCAAAACTCCATCAAAATGCAAAATTGACCCTGAAATCTTGTAGATAATTTCACCATAGCTTTCCATTGATATAAAGAACGTGAAAAACTGAGCTCTGGATCGAAAGATATGGCCATTTGAAAATTTAGGGCAAAACAGGGCCAAATCGGGTCGGCGGGCAAAAATTTGAATTTTTTCACCTTTTTGGTCATTTGGAAAATTTTCCAAAATTTCCCCATGCTCCACCATTCCAGGTGCCACGTGGCACATTTTATTGGGTGTGGGCCCATCCTGCTCTATTTTCCTTTGTTTTGCACTTTGGAAAATTTTCCAAAATTCCCCGCGGGCCGATGAGCTTGGGACACGTGGCAAGCGCTGATTGGATGCGGGCCTGTTTCCTGAATTTTCCATGGGTCTCTCTGATAATTTTCTTTGCCTGGACACATGTCAAAACCCCATTCGATGTGGGTTTGACCTTTCAAAATTTCCTTGCGGGCATTTCCTTGAGTTTTTGGTGCCCCAGCTGACACGTGGCGAGATTCTATTGGCTCGCAATAAGGGGGGCGGGCTTCCTCTCTGAATTTTCCTTTATTTTTTCCTTGGGAAAATTTCCCAAATTCCCCCCTTGCTCCACCTCTCCAGGACACGTGGCAAGATATAATTGGTTGCGGGCCCTCTGTAAGCATTTTCACCTTTGCGCCAACACTTTGTGAAAATTTCCCAATTTCCTCCTTGCTCCGCAAGTCCGACTCCGGTGACACGTGGCCTGACATGATTCGTTGGCGGGCAGCGGGCCAAACTTTCCTCAAAATTTTTGGTGAAACACTTTTGCCAAAAACTCCAACTTCTCCTCTACCTCCTGAAACTCCGCCATAGGACACGTGGCATGTTTTATTGGGCGCGGGCCCTTCCTTCAAAATTTCCATGCGCCAACACTTAGCCAAATTTTTCAGATTTCCCCCTGGACACGTGGCATTTTTTTATTTGTTGACGGGCCTGCGGAAAAATATTCCTCTTGAAAACTTTGCCAAAACACTTGGTAAAAAACCAAGTTCTCCTCCGACCCCCGCCACTTCCCTGGACACGTGGCGGCATCTCATTGGCTGCGGGCCTTGAAGGGGAAAATTTCCCACAAAAACTCCGCCGAGCCATAACTTCAAAAATACATGGAGTTAGGAGGAAAACTTTACCTTTCTGGAAAGCTGAGAAAGAGCTCTATCCAATGGTGCCATTTCCAGAAGGTTTTGAGTGCCTGAAAAGCAAAAAATTATGACTGAGGCACAAGAGAGGGAAGAATGAGAGGAGTTAGCCACAAAAATGAGCAGGGGGCACATTTTGGATAACAATTTTGGCGACTCAGAGGGGTCATCTGCCTGCTGGATGAAGTTACCAGTTGCCTGAAACAATCCATTGGGCATGGAGTCATCATATTCTCTGTTTGATACCCCAACTGACTAGAACACTGCAAGGAGGAAGATGGAATATCACCTGATGGAGCAAGGCCTGCAAACACATCTCCAGGAACAGCAAGCTTGTGCCAAAGCACTTAGGGAAAGAAAAACTAACCTACAGCAAAACAATGTGCACAAGCACTTGGAGGAATGGAAACCTAAGCTAATATTTACAAGGTGGAGAATTTCCCTTTAATAGCAATGCTTTAGATGGATTCCATTGACTGGAATATGTAGTTCTTCACCATCCAATGAAGACAATTGGAAAGCATTGTTGTCCTTACACTTTGTGACCATGTATGGGCCACTCCAAATGGCATCAAATTTTGAATGCCTTCCTGGTTTTGCTCTATCTGCATCCCATTTTAACACTAGATCTCCAACTTGGAAGGATCTATCCTTGGCCTTTCTTATCAAAGGTCTTCTTTATCAAAGCCTGATCCTTCTCCATTGCTTGGGATGCTTGATTTCTGATTTCTTGGAGCTCCATCAATTCTGCATATCTAACCTCCATGGGCTCAAACTCCAACAACTCCAACTGTTTCATGAGTTCCAATGTTGGCAACTCAAGTGACATGGGCAAAATTGCCTCTCTCCCATAAACAAGCTTGAATGGAGAGTTACCTGTAGATCTCTTGGGAGTTATCCTATCAGCCCATAAAGCTGATTTCAATTTAGTATGCCAAGACCTCTGATTTTCATCAAGAGTCCTTCTAATGATTCTCAACAAGTTCTTGTTTGTAGACTCAGCCTGGCCATTACCCTGAGGGTAATAGTTTGATGAAGTACTTAGGTAGATCCCATTCTTGACAGCCCATTCAGTCACCTTGGACCCAATGAATGCCAATGCATTATCTGATATTATTGTAGCTGGTATGCCAAACCTGGTTGCTATTCCCTCATAGAAGTCTAGGATACTAGATTCATTTGCTTCTTTGAGTGCTACTGCTTCAGTCAACTTAGTGAAGTAATCTGTGGCTGTTAAAATCCACTTGTGCCCTTGGCTTGAATTGGGATTAATGACTCCAATGAAGTCTAAACCCCATTGCATGAATGGCTGGTCAACTGAAATTGGATGCAATGGAAGGGCAGCTAGCCTCTCTTTACCTGTGAAGAATGCACAATTCTTGCACCTCTTGATCCATGCATAGCAATCACTGAAAATCTTGGGCCAATAATAGCCAGCCCTCATGATCTTTAGAGCTGTCACTCTTGGTGCAAAATGACCACCAGCTGGTCCACCATGGAACTCTTCCAACACCCTATGAATCTGATTTGTACCAATGCATCTCAGTAGTACTCCATTCACATCTCTTTTGAACAAAACACCATCAACAAGGGCATATGGGACAGCCTGCAATCTGAAGTGTCTTCTTTTGGTCTTGTTCATCTCTGGAGGGCATAGGCCTATGCTTAGGAAGTGCATTATACCTTGGGTCCAGCAAGGAGTGGGGACACCATTATTTTCTTCTTGAGTGCTTCCTTTCTCATGGCTGTCTTGCAACGCCAAAACAACCTCCTTCTCATTGCATGCTTCCTTTTGTTTGCTCAAAATCAGCTGCTCACACAATCCTTTTCCTCTTACCAACTTGGTAACTTTGATCTCAATGTCATACTCCATGACACGAGTAATCCAACCTGCTCTCTTTTCATTCAAGTCTTTGTTGAGGAGGAAGTCTTTAACTCCCACATGAGAAACCAACAATTGAACCTTGTTGTTTGAGACTAAATGCTTGAATTTCTTCAAGCTCCTGATTACTGCAAGAACATGCTTCTCAATGAAAGAATATCTCACCTCATAGTCCTCCAGGATTTGGCTGAAGAAAGCAATTGGCTGCTCATCATTGTCTTTGTTCTGCTGTACCAAAATTGCAGAAATAGTATCATCACCCCCAAATGCATAGAGGATGAAATCCTTGGAGAAATCCAGGTTGATGAGAGTTGGTGCTTGAGAGATGGCTTCTTTGATTGCTTCAAAACTTTCCTTGCCTTCTGCTGTCCATTTGAAAGCCATGCTTTTCTTTAACATCTTGGTGATAGGCTTGACAAGGGCTGCAAAATTTGGGACAAACCTCTGAACAAAATTTATTCTCCCCAAGAAACTTTGAAGGGCCTTCTTGTGGCTTGGCAATGGTAGTGCTCTTATGGCTTCAACTCTTTCTGGATCAATTGCTAATCCTTCTTTGGAGACAATGTGGCCAAGGAGCTTTCCTTCATGAGGCTAGAAAAACACACTTTTTAGGATTCAAGGAGACTCCAAATCTTCTGCACCTTTGGAACACTTGTCTCAAATGAAAGAGGTGGTCTGCTGCATTTTTTGAAAAAACAGTGATATCATCAAGATATATCAGCACTATGTTGTTAATCAAACCCTTGAACGCCATGTCCATTGCTCTTTGGAAAGTAGCTCCAGCGTTGGACAGCCCAAATGGCATTTTCCTGTATGCATAAGTTCCCCATTTGGTTGTAAAGGCTGTCTTGAACTGATCTTCTTCCTTCACCATAATCTGATTATACCCTGAATAGCCATCAAGTAATGAAAACCTCTCGGAGCCAGCAACAACTTGTAAAATTTGCTCCATGGAAGGAAGTGGATAATGATCCTTGAGAGATGCTCTATTCAAATCTCTGAAGTCAACACACAATCTGATTTCCCCACTCTTCTTTCTTACTGGAACCAAGTTGGCAACCCAACTAGAATGCTTGATAGGGAATATGATTCTTGATTCTATCAACTTATTCAATTCTTTTCTCATGAGAGGCTCCATGTGTGGATTGACTGGCCTTTGTTTTTGCCTGATGGGTTTAGTACTTGGATCCAATTCAATGGTGTGTTGAGCTAACTCGGGATTGAAACCTTTCAAATCTTCATAGCTCCAAGCAAACACATCAGGGAATTCTTGACAAAGCTGTATGAACTCATACCTTTCTTGCTCAGTTGTCATCTTACCAATTTGGAGTGATTTGCCTTCTTCTAACAAGATGGACACTGAATCTTCTCCCTTGACTTGGATGTTTGCTTTCTCCTTCCTAAACTGATCATTAGGATTGAAAATGGACTCCAAAGTAATAAGTCCCTTTGGTAGTTTGTTGGTTCTCAGCTGCACCACTTGGTCACCATACTGCTGCTCCAACTTTTCCTGATTTTTAGCTGAGAACTCAGCCTCTTCTTGCAAGAAATGGATGATTTGCTGATCATTTTCAAACACTTGCCAACTTACATTGTTGTCTGGCACTGAAGGCCTCACAATCACATGGATGTTTGGCTGTACCTTGTCTTTTGAATGCTTTCAACAACGTCAAAGGCTGCCCCAACTGCTGCAAGCCTGTCAGCAGCTTGGTTCTCTTTTCTAGGAATGGATTTTATGCTAAAACCCTCAAAATCCTCAATGAGGTCCCACACCCTGTTCTTGTAGCATTTGAGTAGATCATTCTTGACAGCATGCTGCCCCTTAACTTGGTTGACAATCAACTCACTGTCACCAAAGACTTGCAAGTTCTTTATCCCCCTTTTGATTGACCAATGCAATCCTTGTATCAAAGCTTCATATTCAGCAGTGTTATTAGAGCATGCAAACTGAAATCTAAAAGCTGAATAATACTTAACTCCTTGTGGTGAAACAAGCATAGCTCCCCCTCCTGCACCTTGTCTACTCCTTGATCCATCAAAAAACAACTGCCATACCTCATTGTCATCCTTGTGGTCTGGCTTGGTGATGCTAGGAATAGGCTGATTTTCTTCATGCATGCAATAGAATCCTAACTCAGATTCTTCTATTTCTTGATAAGGATCAAAAGCATGCACCTTGTTTGCCCATTCATCAAGAGTTAGATCTGGGATGCTTCCAACCTTGGTGTCAGCTTCATCAGTGCTTGGGTGATCTTCTTGATCAAACGCTGAACAATTGGCATTGATCTGACTTGGAGTGTAAGGCTCAATGTGAAAGTTTGCAATAGGTTCAGATCTGATTGTGGCTTTGGTTCCATATCTTGTTCTGAACAACATGTGTGACTAATAAGAAGACAAGTAACCTCCAATCTTGGCTGTGAAATCCCTTGACAAACATAGGGCGAAGAGTGGTGGAAGGTCTATTACTGAGACATCTTGCAAAACAACAACATTGGGGCAGGCATGCAAGGTAAGACTCAAGTTTTTTATCACTCCAACTGTTGTTACTGCTGTCCCATCCAATTGCACTACCCCTTTGGATATGGTTTCATACTGAATTCCCAACTGATCAGCTATTTGCTTGGGCATTACTGAACTACTTGCTCCGGAATCAATCATGCAATTGTGTACTAATTGATTTCCAATGATCAATGAAACATAGAATGGAGGGGGCTTCAACATTTTACCTTGCTGTCCTCCATGATTCCCCTCAGGCTGGGCAGCATTTGTGAGCACTTTCTCTTGCATTTGGACTTGCTGATTTGAAGTTGACCAGTCCTTCATGGCAGCTTGTAGCAAATCTCTTTGGCCTGGGATAGATAGTGATTCCCACATTGATATGTTTACATTTGTCTTCTTCATCTGATCAATGATATTGAATGGAGATGAAGTATCCTCTTTGCTGTCCCTTGGCCTGCACATTCATTCCTTGTGTATGGGCAGCAGCAACTGGCATTTGAGTTGGCTAGGAACTGTTTTAGGCAGTCCTTGCATGTTTGGGATTGGATTTTGTTTGCCAATAGTTTGTGGAGTGATAGAAGGTTGAGGATTGCTTGGAGCTAATGGCTGTTCTTCACCCAAATTTCTTCCTCTTTGACCTTGTGTTGGCTGCAACACTTTGGGAAACCATTTGATTCATGCCACAAAAATCTTCTGCCTGCCAGTTTACAAGTGTGGTGTCATTTGGAGCTGACTGCTGCTGGAATGTTTCTTGTTGTTGGTATTTCCTTGACTACCTTCACCCTCCACACCAGTTGTTGTCACCATTAATGCTTGATTCAAGGCACCGTTGAAGCACATGGATTGGTTATGAGGTTCATTGCATGGGAAACACCAATCATACTCTTGAGCTATATTGTTTTGCACTGGCACTAATGCTTTAGATGCAGATGTAGCATTGGGATTATAGGGCTGAAATGGTCTGTTGGCAGGAGGCCTTGCTTGATTTAGATTTGCAGCTGGATTGGGTGGTCTTTGGGGTTGATATGGCTGCCTGTTGGGCTGAGCTTGGGGCTGGAAAGAAGGTCTAAAACCTTGGGCTTGCTGCCTCTTGAGTGTAACCAGCTCATTACCTAAATTTTGCAACTGCTTCATGACTTCTTGAAGTTCATTTGAGGCACTAGAAGATGAAGTAGAAGCTTCATTTGAATTCTGATTTCTAGGAGTGGGAATAGGAGCTAAATTAGGCACTTGATTAGTATTTGGGCTCTCTAAACTTGGAAACAATGGCATTGGAGGCCTAGGAGCTAGTTTGCCAGCTTGAATCAAACAATTTTCAGCTCTAATGGCAATACTATAAGCAATGGGGATAGTTGTGCCTCCCATGGATTGAATTAACATAGAAATATCAGAATTTAAAGCTTTAAGGTAATAAAGGAAAGCACCTTCTGCTGTTGGCCTGACTGCCACTGGAATTCTCTCCCAAGTCCTTTGAAATCTGAAATTAAAATCAGTCAGCTGCTCATTGGGAGCTCTCTTGATGGTTGTCAGCTGCTCCAAAAGGGACAAGTTGTCTCCCTTTTCTCCAAACTGCTCATGGAGGGCTATACATAGCTGGTTCCAATTTTGAATAGAACCTAAGGCAAGACTTCTGAACCATTGCAAAGCTTTCCCTTTGAATGAAGATGCCAGCAGTTTGACAGCAACTTGCATCTCATTGATCTCATGGATTGCACAAATGTTAGCAATATCCTTGACATGATCACCAGGAGTGGTCTGATTCTCTCCAGTAAAGTATGGGATGTTCTTCAATGCTGCAACTGGAATTGGATTTTGTGCATTGAGAGCAAGTGGGCTGCTGCCAGTGAAATTGACATAGGGGTTGTTTTGTGCCATTCTGATTGGCCTTAGAACCCTGGTTGATTGAATGAAAGGCCTACCAGGTGGAGGAGTGGAAAGAGTTCTGTTTGGTGGAGATGGAGACCTTTGAATTCTCCTCCCTCTTTGCCTTCTTCTTGGAGATAACTGTAGATATTCAAACAACACCTCTTCTTCTCCAACTCTTGACCTTGTAGTGATTCTTCTCATGAGTTTTCAGGTCTGCACTGCTAAAACCAGCTGATTCTTCTTCCTTGGAGTCGCCAGATGTGTAATTTAGGGCTCTTTTAAGCAAGAATCTTGCAACAAATGCACATCAATTTTGTTGCAATGAAGATGAAGACCTCTAAGGTCCCACCGGGCGTGCCAAAACTATTGTTGCAAATCAGCAGCACCCCTGGATGTTGATCAGATTTCTAGTTTGATCATCCTAAGCATCCAGTGTGATTGCACAACATTGAATCCTTTCCCCAAGTGTGGGACTTGTAAAATGGAAAGAAATCTCCAGATTAGAGGCTAGTTCCTCAACTCCTCTAATTAGATTTATCACTTACAATTTTCAGAGGTTTATATTCCTAATTCCTACTCTAAATTCCAAAGGGACAGAGATAGAGAATGCAAAAAATGAACTAAAACTAATGCTAATAGGTGATGCACCAAAGGAGTGGTGAGAATTTCTCACTTCTGCAGATTGACACAGTTCATAAAATGCAACAAAACTTCATGCACAAACTGATAACTGTAATGAAGAATCAGAAATTAGCCAAACAACACAAGCAGAGGATAAAACTAATCACAGGGCCTGTATTGTTATTTTAACATCAAAATCACTTGCATTACAACACCTGAGAGGAAAAATAAAGTTGTAGTTCTTAGAAAAGGTCTGTTATTCCACCAAAATCACCTTCAAGGAGAGAAAGGGGACCTGCAATACACAAAAAATGTTCAACCCTTTGAAAATGAGCCAAAACTGGCTTTTACAGTGCAAGGGACGAGCCCAGGAGAGAGAAACATGGGAAAACATGGAAGGGGTTCAACCATTGACCAAAATGCATTCAAAATAGCATGGGCATCCTTACAGACCCATTCCCTGACATTTTTAGCCATGCTGGGAGAGAATGCGAGCCATTCTTCATTAAAAACGGTGGTTGAAACGTCATTTCTGTCCATGACCACGTGCTAGAGGTGTTTTTCGATTTTCTCTCCAAAATGCATCAAAATGCAAAAATGACCCAAGAATCTTGTAGATAATTTCACCAGCTTTCCATTGATATAAAGAACGTGAAAAATTGAGCTCTGGATCGAAAGATATGGCCATTTGAAATTTTAGGGCAAAATAGGGCCAAATCGGGTCGGCGGGCAAAAAATTTGAATTTTTACCTTTTTGGTCATTTGGAAAATTTTCCAAAATTTCCCCATGCTCCACCCTTCCAGGTGCCACGTGGCACATTTTATTGGGTGCGGGCCCATCCTGCTCTATTTTCCTTTGTTTTGCACTTTGGAAAATTTTCCAAAATTCCCCGCGGGGCCGATGAGCTTGAGGACACGTGGCAAGCGCTGATTGGATGCGGGCCTGTCCTTCCTGAATTTTTCCATGGGTTGCTTTGATAATTTTTGACCTGGACATGTGTCAAAACCCCATTGGATGTGGGTTTGACCTTTCAAAATTTCCTTGCGGGCATTTCCTTAAGTTTTGGTCGCCACTGGACACGTGGCGAGATTCTATTGGCTCGCAATAAGGGGGGCGGGCTTTCCTCTCTGAATTTTCCTTTATTTTTCCTTGGGAAAATTTCCCAAATTCTCCCCTTGCTCCACCTCTCCAGGACACATGTGGCAACATATAATTGGCTGCGGGCCCTCTGCAAGCATTTTCACTTTGCGCCAACACTTTGGGAAAAATCCCAATTCCTCCCGCGCTCCGCCAGCTCCGGCTCTGGTGACACGTGGCAAGCATGATTCGTCGGCGGGGGCAGCGGGCTAAACTTACCTTTTGAAATTTGGTGAAACACTTTTGCCAAAAACCAACTTCTCCTCCACCTCCCGAAACTCCAATAGGACACGTGGCATGTTTTTATTGGGCGCGGGCCCTTCCTTCAAAATTTTCCATGCGCCAACACTTAGCCAAATTTTTCAAATTTCTCCCTGGACACGTGGCATCATTTTGATTCATTGGCGGGCCCGCGGGAAAAAATATTCCCTTTGAAAACTTTGCCAAAACACTTGGTAAAAAACCAAGTTCTCCTCCGACCCCCGCCACCTCCCTGGACACGTGGCGGCATCTCATTGGCTGCGGGCCTTGAAGGGGAAAATTTCCCACAAAAACTCCACCGAGCCATAACTTCAAAAATACATGGAGTTAGGAGGAAAACTTTACCTTTCTGGAAAGCTGAGAAAGAGCTCTATCCAATGGTGCCATTTCCAGAAGGTTTTGAGTGCCTGAAAAGCAAAAAATTATGACTGAGGCACAAGAGAGGGAAGAATGAGAGGAGTTAGCCACAAAAAATGAAACACATATTGTTGTCAACAATGACTTGTATAGACATGTTATAGTTGTGATCTTTGTCATACCAATCCGAAGAGCATTCATTAGATGGAAGTTGAAATTCAATATGTGTTACATCTATAGCCCCACAACAATTTGGAAAACCTCGTTTTTGGCGAAAACCTTCTTTTACATGCTCAATTTCAAAATTATCTGTTGGTCATCGGACATGACTATGAAAATGAATATGCATGACATTAATAAACTTATTTACAACTCTCACCATTGTTGACTTTCCACAACCAAAAATTTCACTAATGTTAATCATTGCCATTCCAGAAGATAATCGTAAAACTGTGATAGCCACTTATTTCTCCACTGGAAACACCCTACCCTTTATTGAAGTTGCCAATGAAAATGGTATATCACCTTGACTAATGTCTTCATGTAAGGAGTCACACAATGATTCAAATAATGCATATGACAACCTAAAAATGCTACAAAAACGTTGATCATCATATCTAACTTAAAAAATATAGTGGTTTCACCAATGCAATGAACGTGGTTTGACATACCATTCACCTTGATTCCTCACTCCCCTATTGCAAATTTGATAATTATGTTTCAAGGATCATGTTTTCTTGTTGAGAAGTGATGGCATGGAGCTCTACATTCATGTCATCTTCAATTTCAACATTTGAACATTGTACACTTTTAGATGAATGTATTTTATACTTCTTTGATACATGCCACATACTAGTTGAATCTTGTAGATCAACCCAAATTTGCAATGCTAATTGGATAATTGTAGATGCACATGTATGAGGACTTTTATTGCTTCTCTTGAATTATTATTCATTGTAATATATATTATTTTTCAAAGATATGATTCAAAATATATGAAATGTAAAGTTGCTCCCTACAAAAGAAAACACAGGGCCATAATATCAAATTAAGGATTTTTTTTTGGTTATTACATAATAAGATTTTTTTCAATGAGAACAATAATGGATATTTTGTTTTTTCAAAGATAAAAACATGTCCTACATAATAATTTAGTGTGATTTCCTATTATGATTTGTCAAGAGAACAAAACTTTGTAAGCAGACCAGATTCTTTGCATACAATTATTGATGTGTCCTTAAACAAACATTCAAAAATGTTTAAGTACAATGGAAAGAAAAGAGAATAAATTCAAATTTAATATTTGTAAAAACTTGAACAATCTTTGAGAACTTGAATAATGGATAAAATTTGGAAACTTTGGTCTTTTGGTCATATGACCCTTATTTTAATACAAAATGGCATACAAAGAAACCAAAAACACAATATTCATGTTATCCAACTATAAACTTAAACACCCCCAAGGAATATATGTTCTACAAAAATATTTGATTGGCTACATAACCTGGCCAATCAAACAGGACTGAACACTACATTATACATTATACCACTAACCTAAGTAGTGTACTTATACAAATCATTTATCATTACTAAATGATTCGTTAATCTTCAACATGGCCTGCCCAATAATATTTAGAGTTGAAACCAAACTCAATTGGACATTTATCTTTTTCTCTTCAATTTTGATCATCTTCTCCTCATTCAAATCATCAATTTGCATGCGTTGTTCAATGAGAGTACAATCTTTTGCTATGTCGTTGTTCAACCAGAGCATAATTTTTTTCATGACGCTTCATTCACCCCTCCTCAACTATTTGTAGAGTAGAAATAACCAACCTATTGTTTTCAACAGTAGTATTTTTTATATTTGTTGTTATATATGATGTTTTTCTTTTTTTTTTTCCTGTGGATTGACTTCCACATATTGCTTTGTGTGTTTTAGATTCATTGGATGAATCATTTTCATTTGGAGAAAAAGAATCATCATAATTTGCATGGTTTATGTCAAAAGTGGCAATGATAATATTCCTAGGATTGATAACTCGATCCTGTCCAAAGTTAAACTTCATTGCATCAAAAATTTCTTCAAAGAATTTTGCAGGAAGCTTCTTCTCAGTCCTTTCTCAGGTTGTCATAGTCCAGTAACTATTATGGCTAGATGGAATGTTTTTTTCATAATCTCTAATCCTTTTATAATCAAGTTGAATATGTTCCCATCAATCATGACATTGGTTGAGTGTGCAAACAACACCATGACTAACACACTAATTTTGCACAATTTTCATTTTTTGTGTATGATATGGTTTACTCCTTGGACCACCATTGAAGAGAGTATCTCTCTCATTACGTTTAGCTTCAATTAGAACAAGAGTGTCTGTAGTGCTCCAACGGGATCTACCCTTTTGGGGGAGAATAACATTTGATTGTTTTTTAAAAAGATATTTGCATGTTTAGAAGCCATATCCCTTGAGGTAAATGGAATCATCAAAATCCACCATAGAATGTTCTTGATAATTGATCCCATCATTAAAAATATTGCCTCTAGGGGGACAAACAAATTTTCTGCATTGTGTACTTGTATACAAAATTGGGAATATGAATAATTAGGTAAACATCATCATCTGGAATATCATTGTCTGAAAGTAATGATTTATCATTATAATTTACCAGGCTTCATAAGAGTTGGGTAAAATAACATGTTTATCCGTGGATGTGTTTTTTATCCCTGCAATAAAAATAAACTCAAATTTTCTGTAACAAAATTTTAACCATAAACTCAAGAGAAAGCCACAAGTTTTACTAAAATGAAAGATAAAAGAGAAATAAAAACTTGTAACACATTTTTTAAAGTTAAAAAGACTATTGTAGATTGTATTGTTTCCTCTTTATCTTTAACTTCAGTTCATTGAGATAACTTTCCATTAATTAAAAGTAAACCCTCATCTTTGATGCACTCTTATGTCTTATTTCAAACGAATTTTTCTTAGTTGAATGTTTCATATGCAATTAAATTTATATGCAGATGTAAATAACTTATAAGTATAACCCAACAAGCTTGAAAAATTAAATGGTCCAAGTCTGTACAATAATGGATTACATATCCTTGACCAAAATAGATGCCTTATGAAACAGAAACACCATTATGATGCACAAACAACTCTTAACACAAAGAACATATTATTGTAAATATGCAATTGCTACCAAATTTATAACTCTGTTAGGTTTAATTTTGGATTAAGAATATCGAATAACTTAAAATTATATGTCAATCATATATCACCCCTGTATGTACATAATATTAATGTGTATAAAACAAGGGTACCTGATTTTGCAGTCTTTATCCAAAGAGATGAAATCCATATTTGTCAGGATAAGTTGATGTGAAACAATGGATGCTTGTTGCTATCAAAATACATAACTATGCAAATATATTTCCCTCCATAATGTAATGATTTTGAGGGAAAATTTTTAGAGGGAAGCAAATTTGGAGGGAAAATACTTTCCAACCAATGATCTGTTAATGGGTGAACAAAAAAGTGGAATGTATAAACAAAATATTACATCCCGCCACCTATTCCCATCGCTGGAACTGACCCTTTTATACAACTATTGCTCCAAATTTTTAGGGAGATGATTTTTTATGCAGTGAATGAAATTTTAACTTTGCATGGGACCCCCCACCTTTCAACTTTCATTGTAGTTGCTCCCCACATGAGACTGATGCCTTAGTGCCTCAACCTAAATGTATATACCTTTCCACATATTTTGTTATCTCACTATTTTTAGTTTTCTTTTTATATGTTTCTCATAAACTAGAATTCTCTTCTCTTCCCTTATTCTTCCCTGTCATTACAATCATCTTTTGCACGAACTGTTCATTATAATTTACTACAATACAATTACTTTGGCAAGATTTTTCATATCACGGTCTTGTATATCTATCCATGATATTAGTGAACCATGTTATTGCACTAAAAAATGTTCTTTCTAACCTACAAAATGTGAAAACATAAGGTTAATTACAAGGATTATCAGTTAATTAAACATTGCTACTCTAGTACTATCAAGACACTTGGAGTGAACTAAAGTTTCACATTAACGCACGACCAATATAAAAAATGAACTTGAAAATACTATAAATGAATCAAGTATAAAGATGAACACTCTAATGATTAATGAATTAAATACAATTCATCTATGTATGGGAAGAGGCTTATGTAGGTAGCTATTATTACCATATTCTATCTTAAGTAGTTGAAAGAGAGATGATGACTTATTTAATTTCTATAAAATTTATTTATATAGAGCTATGTTTGATTGTTTTACAAAATCTAGGTTTTATGGAATTTGAAGGTAATATTTTCTAGATTTATAGTGAATAATGACAAGTTCTTGCTAAATGTGTATGACCTTGGGTTGTTTTGTTACAAAGTTTTTTTCAAATCTTTTTGTCACGTTTTTCCTTGTGTGTTGGTGATGACATATTTTCGGGCTATGAATTTAGGATTTTACAATCCATAATTTAGTTTGATTTCCATTTTTTTGTAAAATTATAGTTGAAATAAAGGCAAGGTCTTATGAAAAATTCAAAAATGAGAATGCCATACTTATTTGAAGTGCTTACATTGAAAATAAATGGTAGTTTGCAATGGTGAAGAGAAGGTCATAAGAGAAGGGGAAAGTGAGGAGATCGTTGGAACCCTTTTTGAGATGTGAATGTTGTAATCACGGGGGGATCACTTAGTAAAAGTATGGTATATAACATGTTCATTCGAAGGGTATTACAGAATACTCTTAATACTAGGTATTACCTCAAATTATTCAATTAATGATACCCCCTCCTATTATAATATTAGATTGAAAATACACCCTATTTTTTCCATGTACCTTACTTACCCATTTTTCAATTACAATTTTATTTACCCCTTTTTATTTCTACCCTAATATATCAAATAGAATTATTCTATCTTAATACGTCTTTCTCTACTTAAGACATTTTAATATGCCATTTTTGGCATCTTACAAAGTATAGTTTGTTAAGCTTTAATGATATTACAAATCACCTTCATATAATAAAGATGGTAAAATAATATCATTTGTGTTGAAAAACATAATCAATCCTAGTTTTCTACCATCTTATTATTTCTTGGTTAAGAATATCCTATTTGAGATTTCCTTATTAAAAAAGAGATTATAATTTAACTTTATGACCACACTCCTTTTGCAATTTTAAGGTATTTACTTTTAAAAACTAGGGTTCAAATGTTTTAGTTTTATATTAAAATTAAACCTCCCTTTCCTTTGGCCCACCTCTCTAACCTACCCCCAATACCTGATTCAAAACATTAATAAATTAAACCCTTTCACCCCCTCATGTCTACCAGTATATTGAATTTAATTTTATTAATTTTAATTACCTCAATATGAACCCACGTGCTAGGATATTACCTCACACAAGTGAACCCCATCGTGGATCACCATAGTTCGTGTTAAATGTTTTAAGGATGATTGCATTGATGAGTCGGAAAAGATCAATAGAACTTGACCTATTATAGAGAGCATCTAGTTTAACGCAACCAATTCCAGATCAGACTCTTAATGCCAAAGCATTGAATTTGAGACAAATGCAGACGATAGCATCTAGATTGTGTAGAGGGCATGACTGATGTGGTTAATCAGGAAAGAGTGTAGTTGTGAAACCTGGTGACACTTACACACGTTTGAATACAACAGTGCATTATTGATTTCTCAGTAGAGGAGATAAACTGGAAGAAATTGAACGCTTGAAATACGTGCCTAGGAATGATTGCGTCAGACTGACTCAAATTAATATGTGATTAGAAATAATAATTGGTATGAGAGTAATTATTGACGGATGAGTATGCCTGTTAGTAATTTGTTATTAGAGGCAACAACAATAGCTCACATAATACTGTATACCCTGTGGTTCAATGAGTTAGAAACAACTCACGTATGGGATGGGGTGAGTTGTTCATAGCCACCTCCTAAATTTTAGGGGAGGCTATTTTAGATGTGCATGTGTTGTAATATGTAAATTATATAATGAGCATTGCATACTTGGTTGATTCAATATGTATTAATGATTTCTTTATCGACGATTCTTCCTTTTTTCCTGTGATCTCCATACTGCAAATCTGTTGTCTTCATTCAATTTTGCATTTGGTATCAGAGCTAAAGCATGGATTGTTCTGATACAGAGAAAATTTCTACGATGATGTGAGAATAATTTTTCAAGGGGTTAGTTGTTCCTACTTATCCAATAGTTGGATGTGAGGGCATTTTATTTTACTTCTATGTCTGATTTATTTGTTTGTTTTATGAATAATGGATGAAATAATAAGAATTTTATAACTTGCTCATTGTACTAAGGCAGCTTAATCAAGATATCATCTTTGACTATATGCTTATGCCTAAAGACATATTTGTCGGAAGTGGTTTGGAAATTCAGGGCATTTGTTGTTATTTCTATTGTTTGAACTATATCTATCCATGTTAGACCTTTACCTTTAGGATATCTTTTTGCACTTCATGAAAATTCTATAATGCGTGTTTGTCTTCCATAGTCTTAAGGAGTAATATAGATTGCTCCAATTGAAATGAGCTCTATCATATCAATAGGTTCCTATGTTATCACGGGATGCATCCCCTAGTATTTTGGTGACGTCCCAGACGTTCAGAAAAAGTGGAAACTTGGTATCATTTCACTTATACGTGACTAATGGAGGGGAGGTCCCCAATTTTTTGGTAAATCTTTCAGCCAACAAGATACCATATCTATGTTTTTACTATTTAAAAAGTTATGTTATTTTTAGATCTAGAACATCAAATTATAATTCTCGTGAAAGATCATTCTCAACAATACAGTTTAAATCCCTAGGTGATGTCTTATGTGGAAAAAGTCAATGAATATTGAAATATTGAAATGTGATATGTATATATGTTTGAAAGTTGTCTCCATATGTCGTCCCCAAAATTTGGGTTGAATTTCATTTGCCGTCTTGGATAACCCCGTCCTTCCATACCCATGTTCCCCCTATCCCCGAGATTTAGGTAAATATGCTATATTCTCTAGGGAGCCAATAGATACGAAACTAAGCTTGGTCAATTGGTTGACTCATTTGTATTAGCTTATCTAGCTGAACTCACCAAATTCAAAGGAGGTGCTTTATCCATTGGAGGTCAATCAATGACTTCGTGAATTGTAAGAAAGCTCTTGTTCACTGGCCGCATTTTAATGAGGCATGAAAACATGAGACATGCTCTACTTTTAGTTTGTATATATATCTTTCTCATATTATCGAGGAATGTTTAAATATGGTGTTTCTCAGTTATAATATGCTTCAGCAGTTTGTATAAATAAGATGGATAACTTCACATTTTGAAGGAACATGTATCCAAGGTCTTCCTAGTAGGATATCATAACTTACTTTATTGGATATGTGTGTGACATTATGTGGCTAATAATGTTAGGACCTTCAGTACTATATTTATGAGGGATGATAATAGTACTAGCAAGTGATGTCGGTTGTGGTTATCACTTGAAACCATTACTCTTCATATTTTTAGGTAGCGCATGTCTATCAATACCTAATTTTTGTAAAAAAAAAGACCACTAAATATGTGTAACCTTGAGATCATCTTGCATCAACTAAAATTCCTCTTAATGCTTGATATTGTAGATGAAACTTGAGTATGCAAAGGAAGTTGATCCCCATTAACTATATCTTTTGGGAATACTGTCATATTTTGAAAGGCAATAGTTTTCTCACATTTATGTCATAGCTCTAAATAATGCCAATTGAGAAAACTAAGTGCTATTATAATGTTTATAAAGTATATGTGTTAACAATGTAATACCTTTATCATGTTGTTATATAAAACCCAAGTCAAGGACAATGTGTGCTCTGTATATTGATATGGCATATGTCATACTCTACATAGCCACTTGTACTCAAATTCTAGGGGCTTGGGGAAGATTTTGAGTTACTCTTCTTGAGGTCGAGAAATGATAGGAGGGAGTGTAACATTCTATGTTGCATAGCCCTCCTTGTCGTGACATGTTTGACCTCATGGGTGGTCACCATACAGTATGAAAAACAATGATAAACCCTAATAATCTAACCTCTAGGTTTGTATTGAATGCATAAAGAATAATTATTTTGTCGTAGGATCCATGCTAAACTCATAGAAAAGCTAAGGTTCCTTGATATTTATCATGCCCCTCAACTAGATAACAAAGTGGCTACTGGCCCCACAATTTTTGGAGTGCATAAGGTAATGTGCGTGCAAGTGTATCTCGCATAGCTTAACATGGGAGTAGAGGCATGTTTTGGGTTAAAGCTTGGATACCCCGTATAGACACAAAATCTATGCACTTGAGTACATTTCTAGACTTGACTAATTTATCTTTTGATGACCTCAGACACTAGCACCTAGCTAGGACAAAAGCACCCAGGTGCTCCTGTCCCTCTTGGGTGCTCCTACCCTTCTTTATCTTCTTCTTACTCTTTTGGGTCCTTTTCACCTTTTGGTCACCTTTTAAAACTTTGGGTCAGCCTTTCAGTTGTCAATTATGAAATTCAAACAAGGGAATCATATATATACTTAGTTACTTCTCTCAAATAAGGGGCCAAACACTATAAGCATTATCTATCATCACCTAAGCTTGCACAAAGGCACAAGAGCATTACAAGGCATACATCTAGCACATTCATACAAGGGACAAGGGCTGCATTAATCTGCATACACAACATAGGAGGGGAGTTCATTCTATTCCATCACACACATTCTACATACTTGGTACAATCTACATCTAGCCCACTATCATCATGCAACTTACACAAGGGAAACCTAGGGCATCATTACACACACAAGCACAAAGAACTACATGGAGTTCTGAGATGTAGTGCAACACTTGGTTGTAAGTTCACTCTTTGGGTGACCATTGGGTCAGTCTGACTCCACATTCTGCATATTTTTATTAGATTTGATGTGGTTTGTGGACATGTGTAGGTAGACATTTATTTTGTAGGTTATAGGTACAATGATG
The DNA here is from genome assembly GCA_019776745.2 of Taxus chinensis. Taxonomy (NCBI): domain Eukaryota; kingdom Viridiplantae; phylum Streptophyta; class Pinopsida; order Cupressales; family Taxaceae; genus Taxus; species Taxus chinensis. Next base: position 175,506 of record JAHRHJ020003189.1, on the reverse strand, counting down.
ATCCTAACAACTAAACCAGAGTGACAAAATAAGATCAATAAGCAATATCCTTCTGACCTAGAAAAGACCAAAACTAAGCATCTGAGTAGACACAGGCACCCAGATTAGTCACTAGCACCTGGGTGCTCCTGTCCTCCCATGGGTGCTTCTGTCCTGTACATTTCTAGGGTTCCAACCCTCATCGAGCCTTTACGACACTATTCCCAGCCTGTTCCAGTAGATACTCAGTCCAGATCACTCCCAGGTTGCACAGAATCGACTAAGTCCTCATCGCTCACTCATTTTCTTAGGGTTTTACATTGTTGAATGCTTATTGCTTGTGCATATTGTACATAATTATCAAATATAATTTGTTATAGTAGTTACTCTGAAATTAAGGTTTAATTCAATTTAGATTAAATCATTTGGTGAACCCATTTTCTCAAACCCTACCTTGCTTCAAGGCCTTCTTTTTATGCCCATCACCCGTAGTGGTCGTTTTGGTCCTCTTGAGCACATGAACCCTTTACCCATGAAGATCTTCATGATCTCTAATAATCATATTGTTGAACACCCTCAAAACATTAGATCTTTTATTAGTCAACACCATATGATGAAGACACTAATGTTGTTAGCTTGAGCTCAACCCTCTGGTCTCCAATGATATTCCACATGTCCTAAATGTTCTCATATAAAAGTGACACTCTCCTCTCTGGGTTCCTCCTCGCCACCACTCTTCCCCACATCTACCATTCCTATTTCTATGCCTACAACCACATCACTTTACCCTCCCTATTACTTCCCATACACAATATGCCTCCTCTTTAGGAACTCATGACCTAACCTCATTATACCATGATTTACAAACCCAAATTCACCAATTACAACAAGCCTCTTCATCCTTCTCTCCATCTCTAGATTCCTCACTCCTCCTTCATATCCCTTTTGCACCTGCCATCTCCTCTTATCCACTACCTCCTAACTTCATTGCACCTAAGCTTCTACATTCAATGGCCATGGAGACCCTCAGGAGCACCTTCAATCCTTTCATGTTGCATGTCTTGACTATGTTGATGACCTTACACTATTGGAAAAATTGTTTCCTTGAAGCTTACATGACTATGTTATGCAATGGTTCTATGATCTACCTGTCCATTCGGTAACATATTTTACATCTTTAGCTGATGCATTCCTTGCTCATTTTTCTATGAATATCAGCACTAAGATATCCTATGCACAACTAGCTAAAATCAAACAAGGATCTAATGAACATCTTGTGACTATGTCTTGCGGTATAAGAACAACCTTGCCAAAATGACCAATGTTCTAGCTGATTCAGAATTGCAAGATCTATTCATTCAAAGTATTTTTCCTCCACTCTAAGAGAGTTTCATTTTCAAGACTTCTCCTTCCTTTGATCAATTGTGTCACACACTCAAATTACATGAAAGCAAACTACTATCTATGGGAAAATTAAAGTATTATGATACTTCCTCCACCTCATCCTCCAACAAGTTTCAAGCTAAATCCACATTCAAACCATCTCCTAAGCCTAATGATGTTAAAGCTATTTTCAATGTTGTTTATCCACCAACCAAGCTCCAATTGCAATCCACGAGACACACCTTTACTAAGCTACCTTACGCACCTCGGTTCCTATTACCACAACTCATTGAAATAAATCTGATTACTCTCCCTCCACCACTCAATCTAGACCCTTCTTAACCACGTGGCTGTAACCATGATGAAAATGCACACTGTGATTACCACCAATGCAATGGGAATTCTACTGATCATTGTTTTAAGCTTAAACATATCATTCAAGATCTTATTGATAACAATGCAATCGAGCTCCAAGATCCATCTACTTCTAAACCAATCAATGATAATCAAAAGCTTAAAATATTCAATGACCCATTACCAAAACATGACAAGCCAGCTATTGATTCCTCTGTAAATCATGCATATCATGTTGTGCCTCCCCCTTCATCAGGGCCACTTGATTTTCTCATTGCTACTGCTGACATGCCACCACCAGTTATTACATTCTTGGATCATGATTACCATGCTACATTTTCCTCTGATTCATTGCATATTAATGCTTCTATTGGTACTCATATAGTCAATAATACTATGGTCCATCCCTTGGCCCTTTCCAATGCATGCTCCATGGCACTCCTACTAGCTATCAACTTTCCAACCTCTCAAATCACATTTCCAGTCCCTAATTATTATGGATGTGTCATCCTTCCCATTACTATTGGGTCCCTTACCATACCAACACCATTCCTTGTTACATCTAAAATCAAAGGCTGTGACATGGTCTTAGGTCTCCCTTGGCTTTGAGCTACCCAAGTTATCCCTTCCATGCTCCACTTATGTCTTAAGTTCATTCATAACAAGAAAGTTTTCACCATCAAAGGTATTCCACCACATACACCATTACCTCAGCCCACTCTTGCCTCTATTTCAGCACCAGTCATGACATCTAGGCCTCCTGCACCTCTCAATTCTAAATCTATCTTTGCACCTAGCTCTCCCATTCATACACAGCCTACATCATGACCCCATCATCCTCACCAGTCCATTAGTCCACCTTGTCAACCTAAGTCCCCTACTCGAGAAACCCATTCCTATAGGTTTTCTCCACCTCCTTTACCACATCAATCTCCCTCACATACACATAGATACTCTCCTACACCACTGGTTCTAGACCATGGTCACATGCCTTCTCTTTCTTGGATACTAGATAAGGGCCCTCGCTCTTCACTATCATCAAATAGCCTTCTATCACTCACACTTTGGGGGCATTACTTTCCTCCCCCATCTCTATCGCTATTGGTTGTCTCTATTGTTCATACTCATAGTTTATTTACTACACTTCATGCTCCATGATTTCATGTCTATCTTTATAAGCATATCACATCTCTGGTACACATATACATCATTACCCGATGATGCACTCTTGTTCTAAGGTTCATTCATAACTATTGAGGGCATTAAATTAACCTTACTCACAAACTTGGGGGGCATCACACTTTCTACCCTGCTCATATCTTGGCTATCTCTACTGCTTTCTTCTAGCATCATAGCTTATCTACCTTTGCCACTGACACACTCTTGTTCTATGGTTCATACTTGACTATTGCACACATAAAAACCTCTTTCACATTAGCACATACTCTCTCATGCTCTATCTTCATGACTACCCACATCTTTATACTTTATCTTCATTACCCGATGGCACACTTTTGTTATATGGTTAATACTTGATTGTTGAGGGAGAATTCCTATAATGATCCTCATCTCACGCACATTTTACCTTGGGGGCAAATGTGGCTCCTCTCATCTGCACATCTTGGGGTGGATGTATCCTAACACACCATCACATCACACAACATCTACACACCTTGTTGTCTTTACTCTTGTTAACTCATATATTTACATGTTACACTTTGTTTCCTATGCTAGTTGGATACTTAGTATGTCATTATCTTTTTCTATACACACATGCACATTCACATGGTATCTTGAGGTGAACACAGGAATTTTGTAGATTCTTACATGATGCATGATGCTCGACATTATTTTTTACCAGTCATGCCAAGGCTCCTGGGGGCATCTACCTTTTCTACTCTCATACTCTACACATTACAGGTCCTATGTTACAATATTTATTACTTTTTTTTCACTATCACTTACTCTTCGTCAATCTATACATGCTTTGACATACTATTTATATTTCTAACATGCTAACATGTGCTTCATGTTTAGTATTTTCCTTACAAGATACTATACAACCATGGTTATCTATTACTTCTTGTTTGTTATTGTTTTCCTTTTGTTTATGCCCTATGTATGTTGATCATTGTTTGTTTATGGCTGCTTCGACCCTGATTGTCTTGTGACATTATGAGCAATGTCCCTTGTATGCAACCCAATTTTTGTGGTACCTCTCATCTTCATAGTTTCTTGTTACATTGTATTCTATTGCATGTTAGTTATTTTCACTAACACTTGTTTCTAGCCTACATTGTTTGCATGTGCCTTGGTTTCTACCATGCACATCCCCTACCCCCTGCAGGTATCCAATCTCATATATGCATATCAGTTTCAGGTCCTCTCGTTTGGGATGCCTCCTCCTACATTCATCACATGCACCCCAAATGAGGGAGGAATCTATTGGGTGAAAAAATCACCCTTCTAGCAAGCTTAAAGATCTATAATAATAACACCACAATACATAATTATACAAAGGCACATAATTACAGAGTGGTCCAAAATCAGACTTGGATCACAAACACATAGCACTTTACAATACAAATCTATAACATTAGGCACTTGCCTTCAGTTATATAATTCATTCAATTGGATAACATCGGTTATTGTGTTCATGTGTAAATTAGGAAAGCTATAAGACTTGAAACTAAACACCTAAGAGTTTCAAAGATTTAAACTAGTCTAACAAGAACCATCAAGATAAGAGTTTAGGGAGACTAACTTCTTTAACATGCATATAACTTTGAAAAAAAATCAAACTAACATGCCTAAATCAATCTCTACTCTTTGAATGCTAACTTTCAAATGAACCTAAGAATATTCTTAGCAATCAAATGTGATTGTTAGTATGATCTCAAGGTTTTGAGAATGGATTCTCACCAACAATGGATATGAGACCATATTGGTTCTCTCCATATTACTCAATCTTGAGTTAATAGATGTACTGTGAAAATGCTAGCTCAATATCAACAAAGGAATACTCAAGATCATAAATGCCTATAGTTTATGCTAAGGGGACTAAAGTGTTCTAAGAAATGGTAAGGAGGAGGGTTCTATATTTATAGGTTTCACATTCCAAGAATGGTATGAGTTTGGTGCATGTGGGACAAAAGGTAAGTCCAAAAAGCACTTTTTAGAAGTCAATGCATTTTTTTGACTAGAATTAGAAGTTAATTAATCTTTTGGATTAATTAAGAATCCAAAGTAGGATTTAGGAAGCTTTCTCAAGGTTTATTAGTTAAATGTAAGATAGGAGGCTTAATCAATGTATAATAGTTAGTTAAGAGGAGTTGAGGGAAAAAATAAGCCTAATTTATGAAGTTTCGTCAATTTATGGGGAATAGAGTAGTTAGTGCAATGTTAGTAATAAAATTGCTTTGACCAAATTATAGGTTTCTACATTTGTCCCTCTTTGGGGTGGCGTAAGTTACACCACTTCAAAGATAGTAGAAAAGCATAGACAAATAAATTTTCAAGGGGTAGAAGAAAAATTAGTAGGGTGGAGGATGCCCCCTCGAGTGTCGATGGATGATGAAGGATGTTGATCGACAATTGAAAAAGAGGAAGGAAATAGATAGAAAACCAAGTGGGATAAGATTTCCCTAGTAAAATAGTAGAATAGTGTGAAGAGAAGAAAGTGGATATAGAAGAAAATAAGTACAAGGAAGGGGAATTGAGCCAACATCCATCCAGTGTCATGTAAACAACTTAATTTTCATCATATTGTTAATTATTCATCATCGGTCCTTATTGAAAATGTAAGCATATGAGAAAAGTGTAGAATGACATGAAAAACCATAGTAAAAACAAATGTCCATTGCTAAAACAAAAAATCCATGTAACATATAGAATGCAATGCAATACAAGAAAGTAAACAAGCCAACCTAATATGGAAACAAGGACAAACAAACATACTTAAACTAACAATGTATAAGATAGTTGCACAAATGTTTTGTTATTGGGGTGTAATTCCCAAATGTTCATATGTCTGATTTTTTCCATATTATCATGATTCCAATGAGTCCAATTTTGTCCAATTTGGTTGAGTATTGAGGAAGATATGGCCATTTTTGTGCAGGTCACTCATTGCCCATTTCAACAATCACGGGCATGTATAATTAATTTTGGTGGCTAGGAATGATTATTTACACTTTCCCCCTATCTCATTAAATTTCATGTTTCTAAGGTTTATGGGAGTCATGAAATTAAATTTGGGAGGGGCCCACAAGATTAGTTTTCATTGAAAAATGGACTAGGGGTCATTATGTTGATGTGGCAAAGGGTTCCTTGCCAGCTCAGTGCCAACTCGCTAGCTAGCTCATCGAGCTGACTCTATGCATTTCTCCGCAACCCTTATCTTGAACTTGTTATGTCAAGCTCCCCGCTTTGCACTATGTTGTTGGCTCGGCTACAAGCTCCATGGGTTCCTCGTCGTCTTCCAAGCCCTGTGAAAAACATTGCTTTGCGGGGACCAATGATCCATGTGGAGCATTGTTCCCTACAATTACCTCGCGGCCGCATCGGTGAAATTTTGCAACATCCCAACTGGCCCAAGTTCCTTGTGGGCCTTGTAGGTCTGCTTTACTTGCATTGATTTTAGTACCCCCTTCACATCCCGAGCTCGTCATTCGCCACACCGACTCCTCCCAACCTCCACCTCACAGAGTTCTTGACGATACGCTTGTGGATGCATTGGCCTGTGCCATCCCTATCCCTCAGGCCTATAAAATTTTCCCTCTCGACATTGCATTGGCTTCTCATGTTCTACAGAAAATAGGAGTTTAGAGGAACTGTGACCCGTTCCTCAAGGGCCACTCAGGCTAGAAACGACTGATGTGGCCGATCCATGAAGACCCATGCACGACTCCGTTGGCTCGTCGATTAGCTCAACCGCATCCCCTAAATCAGTCGGTATTCAAATAGAGCTCATCATGTCGACTTACACCATGCCACCCTGGTGTCCCTAGATTTCACCCTGAAATCTGGGACTACCCATTTGAATTTTTTTTGTTCTTTTTAAAATAACGGGTCAACTTTTCATTTTTTTATTGCCAAAAGATGTATGTATTACGTTAAGAAATTATCAATGAATCATATGAGCTAATTTTTAAAAATAACCAGATGCTGAAACTCATCTTATCCCTCCACTAATTTTTGTCTACGGGAAATTTTTATTTAATTATTTATTAAATAAATAAAGCCCCGTTTGAAGTAAATTTTTCTCTAATTGAATCCTGTTGAAGTTTTGCATGTTAGTATTCACACATATCAATAGGGTTTTCACCGAGAAATGATTTCAGATCTTTGTATGTGACTTCTGGCAACTTTTTTCACTTTTTTAATTTTCTTTTGTGTTTTTCTCTGGTTTTCTCCGTAGTTTCTCTGTGAAATTACATTAGGTCAATTACTTCGCAAGTATAGTCTATCTAATTTCCTGAAGCATCTGGAGATCATCTACCGACATAGCACTAGAAGGAATCAGCCTCAAAATTCAAGATTTTGACCAAAAATGATGAAGTCATGCACAAAAAGCCTCTCCTAGGAAAGTCACATTTTCTTGAATTAATGAGTGTAAGCTGTGATGGGATTTTTAGTAGTGGCAAGAAGGTGGGAATTTCTTACCTACCTTACAGGGTACTTTTTCCCATAAAGTCAAAGTCACTTAAGCTGCGATGGGAAAATTAGAGGTAATAGGTAGGCAAGAATTTCTTACCTGCCTTGCAGGGTGAAAATTCCCATTATAAAATAAAGAAAATCACTTAAAGCACCGATGGGAATTTTCTGCCAGCTTGGAAGGATAACGTTTCCCACCAAAGAGATTTATTCACCCATGCAAATTTCACTTTATCAAAGGAGGCCAGTTTTAATGCAAGTCACACTTTTTGGAAGGAAGACTTTAAGTTGCCAGTGGGAATTTTGGTAGTGGTAATTTCTTACTTGCCTTGCAGGGTAATTTTTTCCATGAAGTCGAAGACTTTAAGTTGCTAGTGGGAATTTTGGCAGTGGCAGGAAGGAATTTCTTACCTTCCTTGCAGGGTAAAAATTCCCATTATAAAAGAAAAATCACTTAAAGCATTGGTGAGAATTTCTTACCTGCCTTGTAGGGTAATAATTCCCATGATGAAAGTCAAATCACTTAAGTGGAAGAGGGGATTTTTGGAGCTGCAGTGTAGGGTGGAAATTCCCATCAAGTTGACTTCTTATTTTTAACAATTCCTCTTGCCAAAAAGTGCGACCCACCTTTGGTGAATAAAATGTACTTAATAATATTTATTAATGGTTTATTCACCCAATTATGGTGCCATAAATAGAAGGAAAGTCAATACAAGTGGAAGAACTAAGGAGAAGTCAAGGATGCATGCTAAAAATAAGTAAAATAAATTTATTTAAAAGCAACCAACAACATGCATAATTGGGCGCCCAATTTGGGTGAATAAACATGATTGTTTATTAATTAAATTGCTAGAAATATGAAGGGAAATTATTAAAAATGGAATGTTGAGGGTTATATAAGCATGGGATGCCATAATAAAGAAGAAATTAATTCTTTTTTCAAAGGATTGCAGCCCTGACAGGTTTTGGCACTAAAGGAAAGAGGTTTTTGCATTAAAGAGTGTTTTTCATGGCCATGGAGCTTCAAGGTTTGGCGCCTATGGTTGGAATGGATTCATTATTGCTATGAAAATTATCTGCATGTTGGTATAAGTGTTCTAGTGAATTAAATTATAATTTTTACTTGCTTTGCATGCAAGCAAAACCTTAAATTTTAGGGCAGTAGGCTTTATATGCAGATTTTGGTGATAAAAATCAAGTATTCGTGCGATGGACTCCATCTTTGTCTGAATAAAATTGTAGGTATTCATCACAGGTACTCAAATCAATGTCATGTACATTGAATATGTCTTCTGAATCTGAAGAAGTTGCCAAATTTGCACAAATGGATCCAATTGCAAGGGATTCCGACAGAATTAAAGAAAAAGAGCTTAGACAAATATTGTTCTAGCAATGTTGAAGCATGATGAAAGAGAAAGATCAGTAGAATCATGCATAGCTTCCAGATTTTCTGAAGTCAATGATACAAACAGAGGCCCTGAACATATCACCAAGTTAATTGATAGATCCAAATCTCATAATTGCAAAGGCTTCTAGAAAAAATTATTCTCTTGTTTTTAACACAACCCGTGTAGAAGTCAACACATGGAAAATTCCTTCCAGGATCTTGTGCATGTGCTCCTAATCTTCCAGTTGAAGCCTTCATTGAATTTACTTTGCATGTACTGAAGATGAATTGTAAAAGCTTCAAGGATAAGAGGGAAGAAAAGGAAAAGACAATACCCACAAGAAAATCACAGTCACCTACTTCCAAATCCATTTTGGTGAGAATCAAAGGTACAAGAGTCAACTACATGCAAAATATGGAAAAGAACAAGATTGGAAGTGTTGTAGCTTTCTTATAATTTCTTTTCCTCTTTCTTATTCTTTCTCTTATTTTCTCCAAAAAAGTAATTGAACAATCAATTAAATTATAAAACTTAAGTGATTGGTTTAAAAGATGTTACTTGAAGAAGTCAATTACTTGGAAATAGGTGGCAGACATGCAAAATAGAAGGTTCTATTTTTCAGTTATAAATTTGCATGTCATGTAAAGAGGAATTCCAGGAGGAATATTGCCAGCTGTTTCCCTTTTCATAGCTTCTGTATGTGGGAATTCATTTAAAGGTTCCTATTTATAATTGCCCTTTATACACTATAAATAGAGGAAGAACCTACGAGTTAAAGGATCAAAATTTGTAATCAACATTCTTGTGTTCCATACTTTGAGCTGAAACCCTTGATAGATTTCTGCAAGCAAAGGAATAGAGAAGAGATTTCTAGAGAACTTTGTGTCAACGGTGCATTCATCTCATATTTATTTCAAGATCTATTCATAAACTTTGTGTTATTCTAGATCTCAATCTGAAAGTTTCCTTTTCTTTGAATTTTGTGTTTAATGATCTATTTGTTTTAATCTATGTGCATGTGATCAACTCTGTAAACTATTGATTGGGTTGCACATACTCTCTCCTTTCCCCCATTTCCTATTATTTTCCTCTTATATAGATTTTTCCTTTCTTTTACAGCTGCTTACTTGCTGCAAAACTGTCTAGCTATGGTTCATGAGCTATATGGTTAAAGTAATACCGAAAAATAGATATTAGGATATATAACCAACAAAATCTTACATGGGAGCCTCACCAGTAAATGAGGGAGATTTATCTCATGACTGCCTAGGTTTTCAAGATGTGCAGAAAATCTAGCCAACACACCCCACTGAGCTCCAGATGATGCAGCCCACTGGTTTGCCCCCAATACCAACTCGACCTCCACGCAGCTGGTTTGTGATGAGCTATTTTTAGCCAAAATTCATGTTTTTTTTTCCAAATTTTCTAATAATTTTAGAACTAGGGGGCCATGGAGATGCAACAGGGAACCCTAAAAATTTATTTTCTCAAATTTTCCCATTTTACTCATTTTTGGTTGAATGTGGGCCCCGGGGCCTGCCTTCTCTCACCTTGGTCAAGCTATGGACTTCTTAAAACCTAGAAGAGGAAAAATTCCTCAAGTGACCCCAAACTTCTCGAAAACACACTGCAAATGCTTCCAAAACCTAAATTTTTACATGAGGCACTCCAGGTTCTTCATGAAGCTTTGTCAGTTTCCTAAGTCCAAGTTTCCCCAGTTGTCCATTTTACCAAGGGGGTGAAAATGGATAACAATAACTAGTGGTTATGTTGGCTAGATTTTCCACATAGCTGAAAACTTAAGTAGTCATGAGATAAATCTCCTTCATTTACTGGTGAGGCTCAAGTGTAAGATTTTGTCAATTATATTTTCTAGTATCTATCTATTAGTATTACTTTAACTATATAGCTCATGAACCATAGCTAGAAAGTTTTGCAAAAAGTAAGCAACTGTAAGAGAAAGGAAGTATTTGCAGAAGAGGAAAATAATAGGAAACATGAAGAAAGGAGAGAAGATGTCCAACCCAATCAATAGTTTACAGAGTTGATCGCATGCACATAGATTAAAATAAATTAACATACATGAATTATAAGCAATTGGGAATTTTCAGATCTAGATCAAAGGAAAGTTTTATGATCTAAATCTAAGAAAGAAATAAGAAACAAAATGCATTGTTGACACAAATTTCTTTGGAAATATGCCCCTTCTATATTCCTCTGCTTGCAAAAATCTATCAAGGGTTTCAGCTCAAAATCTGGAACACAAGAATGCTTATTACAAATTCGGATCACTAACCTATAGGTTCTTCCTCTATTTTTAGTGTATAAAGAGAAATTACAAATTGGAAGCCTTTAAATGAATTCCCACATGTGGAAGCTATGAAAAGGGAAACAGTCTGGCAATCTTCCTCCTCAGAATTCCTCTTTACATGACATGCATGATTTATAACTGAAAAATAGAACCTTCTATTTTGCATGTCTGCCACCTAATTTCCAAGTAATTGACTTCTTCAAGTAACAAATTTTAAACCAATCACTTAATTTTTATAATTTAATTGATTTCTCTATTACTTTGTAGGAGAAAATAAAAGAAAGAGGAAAATTAATAAGAAGAAAGATTGCAACCCTCCCAGTCTTTGCTCTTCTTCCATATTCTACATGCAAACGTTGACTCTTTTGCCTTTGATTCTTTCACCAAATGGATCTAAGAAATGCTAACATGACTATGATTTTCTTGCGGGTATTATTTGACATGTCTTCCCTTCTATCCTTGAAGCTTTTGTAATTATTCTTTAGTACATGCACAAGTGCAATGTTTGGCGTAAATGGATTCAGACTCAAAATCTCATCATCTTTTATTTAAAATTGCATATGAGAAATTTTAATTTTTAGAAAGCACTCTGGGTGAATGCAAACACAAGTAAATTCAATGAAGGCTTCAATTGGAAATTGGATTGGGAGCAATGTGTACACAAGCTTCTGAAAGGAATTCATCCATGCACTGACTTCTACACGAGGCTACGTTAGAAACAAGAGGATGAATTTTTTTGTCTGTGAAGCCTTTGCAATTATGAGATCATGGATCTATCAATTAAATCGGTGATAGGTTTAGGGCCTATGTTTGTATCAAAATTCAACAATATTGGAAGCTATGACATGATTCTGCTGATCTTTCTCTATCATCATGCTTCAACATGACTGGAATAATCTTTGTATAAGCTCTTTTTCTTTTAATTTTATCGGAATCACTTGGCAATTGGATCCATTTGTGCAGATCTGCACAACTTCTTCAGATGCCTAGAAGATGTATTTAATGTACATTGAGCACGTTGATTTGAAAGCACCTGGATAAATAACAAGGAGGATTCCTGGGCAGTTATACCAACATGCAGATAATTCAAAATGTAGATGCTAAAATTAGGCTATTCCAATCCTAGGGCACTAAAACTTTGAAGCTTCCCGGCAGTAGAAAATAAACTTGAATGTAAAATCCTCCTTATTTTGGCACCAAAACCTATTTGGGCTGCAATGCTCACCAAAAAGAATTAATTGCTTCTTTACTTATGGCAGCCCATGAAATTATATAATCCTCAACATACTATTTCCTAATAATTGCCCTTCATATTTTGGGCAATTTAATTAATAAACAATCATGTTTATTCACCCAAATTGGCACCCAATTATGCATGTTCCCATGGAACTCTTTTAAAATAAATTATTTTATTTATTTTTAGCATGCATCCTTGACTTCTCCTTAGATTTTCCACTTGCATTGACTTTCCTTCTATTTATGGCGCCAAAATTGGGTGAATAAACCATTAATAAATATTATTAATTGCATTGTTATTCACCCAAGGTGGGTCACATTTTTTAGCAAGGGTAAATTCCAAAAATAGGAAGTCAAATTTGAAAGGAATTTCTACCCTGCACTGCAGCTCCAAAAATCTCCTCTTTCACTTAAGTTGTTTGACTTTCATAATGGGAGTTTTTACCCTGCACGGCAGGTAAGAAATTCTTGATGGTGCTTTAAGTGATTTTATTTTATAATGGAAATTTTTACCTTGCAAGGAAGATAAGAAATTCCCACCTTCCTGGCATGTCTAATATTTCCATAGCAACTTAAGTGACTTTGACTTCATGGGAAAAAGTACCCTGCAAGAAAGGGGCCTAAGAAAAAATCGTACCTACTGCACTGCCACTACCAAAAATCCCATTGCAGCTTAAATGATTTATTCCAAAAAGTGTGACTTGCATGGGTGAATAAATCTCTTTGGTGGGAAAAGTTAGCCTACATGTGTAGGCAAGCATAAAATTCCCATCGGTGCTTTAAGCGATTTTCTTTATTTTGTAATGGGAATTTTCACCCTGCAAGGTAGGTAAGAAATTCCCGCCTGCCTGCCTACTCTAATTTTTCCATCACAACTTAAGTGACTTTGACTTCATGGGAAAAAGTACCTTGTAAGGTAGGTAAGAAATTCCCGCCTACCTGCCACTACCAAAAATCCCATTGTAGCTTACACTCATTAATTCCAAAAAATGCGACTTGCTTGGGAGAGTATTTTTGTGCATGACTTCATATTTTTTGGTCAGAAACTCACACAAGAAGTCCACGTGGGAAAACAGGCTAGGTTTAAGGGTGCGAAATGGACAGGAAGAACCACGCGTGAGAGGGCAAGTTCAACATTCAGGACTTAGCCAATTTTGAGCATGAAGACCTATGTTTAGAAGATGGCATGCGGAACACGCCAACGGTGCAGAGATGTGCGCGTCACATTGTCTATCTTTAGAGGATCAGATTGAAGCATTTTGCATGGAGACAAGCTAAGAATAGGATTGTCACTTCAGTTAACTGTAAGAGGTCTATAGATAGCACACTTGCATGTGTGGCTATGCCTGTAAATGGTGCGTGGCTATTAATAGCATGCGGCCTATTTTTGGAATAGATAAGTGGTGAAGGGAAAGTCCCCACCCTATATATATGATGTGAATCACATAGTAGTTAGAGAGATAGAGATATATAGGTATATGCAGAGTGTAAGAGGTAAGCATAAAGAGATATGTGCATATGACTGGATTACTGTATCAGATCCATGCGTGCATCGGTATAGAATGCCATTATTGTAAGGAGCTTCTGTGTTTATTAATAGATGGAAGTTATTGGCTGAATCTAAGTGTCATTCCTGTGTGTAATTGAGTAGTGCATGTTCTTGATTCAATCATGATTATTGTTTAAGCTTGTTCTTTCATAGATCTGAATATGGCATGCATTGTAGAATGATGGATTAGTTATGGATCTATATGTTTCTTCCTTCATCACGCTAACATCCTGCTACAACAACCCTAAAGAGGGACCTGGTACCTTTGCATGCTTCAGGTGAGCGCTCAGTCTAGGCTGAGTGATGTGCCAGTGTGTCTAGGGTGTTATCTGGTAAATTCTAGGCTGCATCATTGGTTCCATTGTCGGGACCTCTTTTTTAGTTGTTTTCAGGATGGTTCGCGATGAAGACATACCGGTTAACTCTAGCAAGTATTGAGGAGTGGATACATGATCTGGAGGAAGAATATGCATGGTGGTTCAACAGTGGATCTGAGTTTAACACACGCACTTGGGTAGAACAGAATCTGTATGACAACTTATATGAGAGATTTTTTGCCATCTTTCCAGTAGAATTATACGAGTGGCTGATTGCTTATGCATCTAAGTGGAATTGGAGGTATCACACACTTGTCTGGACACAGGAAGAATTTCAGGCCCTTTATGATGTTGATCTGATCTGGACTCACACTGTGGATACATGGTTTCATGGTGTTCTAAACAGTTATATTCTGGAATATTCAATTTCGACGTATTCTTTCCCAGAGGTAGCTGAATTCCAGTTTTTGTGGTATCCTAGAGGAGCATATTTGCAAGGTATTCCACTGGTGATCAAGATCTTGATGGTAACTTTGAACCTGGAGAGTAAACCGATGGCTAACTAAACCTCACCACACGCGAGGGCAGGAACAGGTTTGGTGAAAGATGGCAGACCTAGTGGCAGAAAGGTAGAGAGAGGAAAGGTGGCTTAAGTATAATGAGGCATGTGAGAGGGAGATAGAGAAGCAACGTACCATTGCAGAAAGTATGGCATTGAGGAGAGAGATGGCTCGTGAAGGATTTGAAGCTCACGTAGAAGACGTGGAGCCAGAGCATCAGGAACTCCCCCATCTTGGAAAGCATGACAGAGATCCCCCCTTGGCTTCACATAGAAGTGCACCAGCAAAGACTACCTGGGCCATGGGCACACATCTTAATCCACCTGGTGACCTAGCCCTTGCACTTGGTTTTCCCGTATCTAGTACGACAAGTAACCAGCAAGCTAACTTGGGAAGTAGGAGAGCAGGAGTAAGTCAGGGAGCAAGTACATCAATGGCAGGACAGATGGCTTCAATGTTATTTGGAGGAACATTTTTAGGCACATCATCCACACAGAATGTGAGCACGTAGAATGTTGGATTCACCTCTGGAAGTGGAACTACCTCACAGACTGTAGGGGTTCAGTATAGTACTACTATCAGAGCACAGGGGAGTACATCTACAGGTCCTATTCTAGCTACAGGTGGAGGATCAGGAGGTATAGGTGGTTCTAGTTCTGGTGGATCTGGTGGTTCTGGAGGTAGAGGAAACACAGGAGGTTCTGGATCAGGTGGTCAAGGCCCACAACAACCACAAAATATATATATGGAGATGTCTCTTCATCTTCCAGAGTATAGAGGCATAGAGGATGCTGCTGAAAGCATGTGCACATGTGTGAAATATTGTGGCGCACAAAAGGGATCATGGCTTCTGAGTGTAAGGCAAGTCAATTTGCTACTACATTACAGGGACGTGCACACAGCTGGTATAGGAAGTTTGACCCTGATCAAACTTGCATGGATTATGCAGCACTGAAGGATGCTTTCTTGAAAGAGTTCCATATCCCTGAGTTTGAGCAGAAGAGTATAAGTGCACTCAAGGATATTAAGCAAGGCACTACTGAGAGTGTACATGAGTATGATGCCCATTTTAAAACACTTCTATCTAAGCTTTCTTATGATATTCACGCAAGCCAACATGCACAATGGTTTGTTGGAGGATTGATTACACCATTCAGAAGAGCACTGTCACATAAGACATACACTGATCCACATGAAGCACTGGAAGTAGCTTTCCATGCTGAGGTAGTTGGGAGCATTGACACTGGCATTAGTCCATTCTTAGAGGCACAGATTGCAGCTATGGAAAAATAGTTAGAGAAGCTATCAGCAAATTCAGCCCATGAAACGTGCTCAGGGATTTGGTGTACAGATTGTGAAGTGGAAGGTCACACCAAGGATAGTTTCCCTCATAGATCTATACATTCATTACTGTTAGACTGTGAAATCTGTCATTTGAATCATGATGCTAGTCACTGTCCTTTGTTACAACATGTGATAAGGAAGAATGTATCCTGCTTTTACAAGATTTACAGGTCCACGACCCATGATACTGAGGATTGTCAATTGATTGGTCAGATCCATGATGCTATAGACATTGGGGTATGACAGACAAGTGTAACAGATAATTCTAAGGGTAAGAATGAGCACCAGGATCAGGATCATAATCAAACATGCTATGACAGGAATGAGGGGCATTTTGAAGGAGGTCATGGAAGAGGATGTGGATATCATGGTGGATATGGAGGATGAGGCCATGGTGGAGGAAGAGGTGAGTTCCCTCATGGAACATGTTATACATGTGGATCTCCTGACCACTATAGGCACGAATGTCCTCAGAATATTACATGTTCTTTCTGTGGAAAGAACCATAGCTATGAAGAGTGCCCAGACTTATATGAGCATCTGAGTAAGCAACATAAGCAAGAAAACAAAGGTGCAAGGATGGTTAGAATCCAACACACATGGTCGAAGATCAGTGGATGCCCAAGATAGCACCAGAACCTGAGGCATTAACAGTGAAGATTACTACACGAGCTGAAGTGGCACACACAAGAGAGGCATTGCACCAGAAGCCTACGATCACCAAGGAGGAGGTTTTGCATGCAAGGTACCCAGATCCTGCTCATCAGAAGGAAGTTTACCAGGATACCATGGAAGTGCTAAGGAATCTTCAGGGTGAGATACAATACTTAAAGGAGCAGAAGAAAGCATCAGAGACAGTCCAAACTGATATCGATGATCTGAGAGAAGTGTGTAAAATGTTGCGCCAGGAGAACATCATTCCACTATTAGGAAGTTGGTTAAAAGGGAACACTCCGCGTAAGTATTGAGACCAGACGAAAGATCCTACATGTAAATCTTCCCCCTGATAGCATTGACTATGATAAATAAATTACTCTGAATGTTGTTGTAGATGGATGGTTGTTGAGCAATATTTTGATTGATACAGGTGCAGAAGTAAATGTGCTTACATTAGATGCATGGGTACAAATGGGGAGGCCTCCATTGCAGCCATCATCTAATGTGTTGTTTATGGAAAATAGGACTAAGGCCACTCCCATAGGAGTTTTGAAGGATGCATCTATAACCATACAAGGGGCCAAATTCACTGGAGATTTTGAGGTATTAGCACTTGCAGAAGCAGACAGTTTTACAGCCTTGGTTGGATGCCCTTGGTGTTATACGAATAATGCTGACTTGAGATTCAATAAGGGGTATATCAGCTTTGAGAACAAGGAGGAAAGGGTTGTGATACCTTTGACAGATGGGAAGTCTACACCATATGTTGAGCCTCTAAGTGAGGAGGACTTAAACAGAATCTATGTACGCACTATTCAGGACCCAGAGGTCAATGAGCCATCAAAGGAAGGCATCCTACAGTGGGAGGATTCTCATTCTATTAGTGATACTACGAGTATTGCTTGTGACAATTGGGCTCATGGTACATATGAACTAGTAGGGCGCGAGGTAAAAAGCATGGTTGCATGCAAGAATGGACTTCATTCTGTTTGACGGATAGGTGGCGCAGTACCTTGGTATACAGGAGTAGAAGATCTTCTTGTATTTTTGAAATCCATGGAGGCACAGTGGATAGACCAGGTCAGGAGAAGAGATATGTTAGTATATACCTTGCATGGGACAACATCGCACTGGTGGGTAGTTCATAGAGATAATCTTATGGAGTGGAAGGAGATCAGAATCACCTTATCTACCAGGTTTGTAAGAAGCAATGCACCTACGTAGATTTACACTTATAATGGTGATCAACCTGTTCAACACCACATTCAGCAGTGTGAGAGACTCTGGATGATAGGACATGAAGCATTACCACCTTCACTCTGGGTGCATAAATTGTACTCCACTCTACAAGGATGCACACGCGCTGGTATGTATACGCAGAACTACATCGAGAGACTGGAAATTGGAAAAATTTGACTGCAGGAATGATCCAGACCTTTGACTACTTTTCTTCCCAACCTCCAATAGAAGAGGCATTAAAATTTGTCAAGCGGTTAACCATGGGAGATAGTGCAAAGGTGAAGAACTCATACAGAAATTAATTGGTGAGATAGAATTAGGCACACATTTTGAAGAAGAAGGAGAAGACTCCATATTGCTTGAATGTGCTTGCCTTGAGAAAGAAAAAGGAAAGATGGTGTACATCGTGGATGATGAGGAAGTTGAAAACCTAGATATTGACCATTCACAGGGGGTGCACGAGGTCTTGGATAGTGCAGATAAGGATACACGTGCATACCATGAACCAATGAAGACAAAGAAGGTCAATATAGGATCAGAGGCTGAGCCTAAGGAGGTCATAATTGGAGACTATTGGTCAGACTCAGAAGTGGAAAAGATCATTGAGTTACTCAGGGATTATCAGGACTTATTCCCTCGAGGGTATCATGAACTTAAAGGCATGCATGAATCACTTGGGGAAATGAAGATAAAGCTTAAGGAAGGTGCATGCCCAGTGAGAAAGAGACCTTACAGAATGAATCCTAATTTGTGTGAAAAGGTAAAAGAAGAAATTGATAAAATGTTGAAATCTGGAATTATCAAGCCCCTTGATGAGTCAGAATGGGTTAGTCCAATGGTGATCAGTATCAAGAAGGATGGTAGAATTCAAATATGTGTGGACTACAGGGAGCTAAATGCTGCATGTGTAACAGATCCATTCCCTACACCATTTACTGAGGAAATACTAGAAGGAGTTGCAGGGCATGAAATATATTCCTTCACAGATGGGTTTTCTGGGTATCATCAGGTTAGGATTGCTCAGGAGGATCAAGAAAAGACAACTTTTACTACTGAATGGGGCAGTTTTTCCTATACTGTGATGCCTTTTGGATTGAAAAATGTGCCTGTTGTATTCTCACGCATAGTTGTTTAGGCATTCAAATATTTTATTCACAACTTCTTACAGGTCTACCTCGATGATTGGACAGTATATGGGCTTGTTAAGGATCACTGTGACAATCTGTGCTTAATGTTTGAATGGTGTAGACAATTGAGTATCTCTTTGAACATCAAGAAGTGCATATTTGCTACACCTTTTGGAATACTATTGGGACACATAATCTGCAAGGAAGGATTACTTGTTGATCCAGCTAAGGTTGCAGTCATTCTAGGCCTGGAAGCACCTACCAGTCAAAGTGAGGTGCACAGATTTTTAGGTCACACAGGATATTATAGAAAATTCATCAAGGGATATGCAAAAATTTCCACACCTTTGGAGGAGTTACTGAAAGGAAAAGGTACATTCTATTGGGGAGAATCGCAGCAGCACACATTTGAAACATTGAAAGAGAAACTTACTACCGCCTATCCTACATTTTCCTTCATGGGATAAACCATTTCATGTACATGTGGATGCCTCTGGCATGGCCATTGGTGCAATATTAGCTCAACCTGGAGAAGGTATTATCGATCATCCTATTTGTTTTTCTAGTAGGAAGCTGACTCCTGCTGAACAAAATTATACAACTACAGAGCGTGAAGCTTTGTCAATGATCTATGCATTGCACAAGTTTCGACAGTATTTGCTAGCTACACCATTTGTATTCTATACGGATCACATGGCATTGAAGTATTTGGTGAACAAACCCATCTTACAAGGGTGCATATGCAGATGGGTACTCCTATTTCAAGAGTTTGATTTCACAGTTGTGGTGAAGCCAGGGAAAAGTAACTCTGGACCAGACCACTTGTCTAGAATCAACTCAGGAGAGGAAGCACAAGACAATTGAAGAAACCATGCCAGATGCCCAGTTATATAGGTTACAACACATGCCATCAGAATTAGAAGACATTGGTGTCTTCTACAGACTTGTGTGGTACCAGAAGGAATGAAGGCATTAGTAAAGAAACATCTTGCTATATGTGTGGCACCATTTATGTTAATCAGTGGTGACCTCTACAAGTTAGGCAGAGATGAAGTATTACGCCATTGTGTATTAGAGCATGAGCACAAGGATATTATGGAAGAAGCCCATGGTGGTATTGCAGGAGGCCATTATGCAGGTGATGCAACTGCCTGGAAGATCCTACTTGCTGGATTATGGTGGGAGACATTGTATAAAGACTGTAAAGAATATTGTAAGGCATGTGACCATTGTCAGTGCCTAGGAAAACTAGGACAAAGAGATGAGATGCCTTTGAGACCAATTACTAGTGCCGAACCATTTGAGAAATGGGCCATTGACTTTGTAGGACCTATTTCACCAGCCACGCGTAGGACTGGATCGCGCTATATCATTACTTGCACAGATTATCTCACACGGTGGGCCGAAGCAACACCTACGAAGGACTCTATGCCAGCTACAACAGCTAGGTTTCTATGGGAGAATGTTCTTACAAGATATGGATGTCCTTTAAGTTTGAAAAGTGATAGGGGTACACACTTTTAAAATGAAACCATAAGGATCCTATTAGATGAGTTTATGGTTGCCCACCATAATATTATACGTTACCACCCTCAGGAAAATGGAACTGCTAAGGCTTTCAACAATATTTTGAGCCAGACATTGACAAAAAATTGTGATGTTGGAAGAAAGGATTGGGATGATAAAGTGTCAGCTGTTCTTTGGGCATATAGAACAACTTATAAGAGATTGAACAAAGCCACACCATTTCAGTTGGTGTTTGGCACAGAAGCCATTCTCCCTATAGAATTTATGTTACCTTCTTTGTGCATTGCACGCTGGAGGTCTAGATGATGAGCAGGATTTAGAAGAGTGTATTGAGAAGATGATTCAACTGGATGAGCGACGAGCCATAGCACGATGGAGTCAGAAGCAGGAAAAGGCCAGGTAGAAAGCATGGCATGACAGAAACATAAGGGATAAGAAGTTTGAGATTGGACAAATGGTACTTCTTTATGACTCTAAGTTCTTGCACCATCCAGGAAAGCTCAAAGTACATTGGTTGGGGCTGTATGTCATCACTTACATACTTGAATCAGGTGCTTTCCAGTTAGAAGCACTTGATGGAACACGGCTACCCAGTTACTTTAACGGAGTAGGCTGAAGCCCTACTATAAATAAGTCTTCTTGGTGTTTGTAATAAGGTAGTATTGCCATTTAGATTAGGTTTTCAATCCTGTATTTCCTTAATGTATTTCCTTCATTGTCATTATGCTTTGTCAATTTAGTTGTTGTTCTTGTGTAATAAGCGCACTGTGCACGTGAAGCTAATTACTATGTGAAGAATGTTTATGCACAAAGGATTGCACATCCTTTTAGTGTGGGGTGGTTGTTGATATCCAAGTAAAAGACTGTGGGAATTGAAAGGTGAAAGGAATAAGCTGCTACGGGTGTGCTTTAAGTCAAAAGAAGATTGCTTCTCAAAAGTGACCAAGGATGGAGATGAATGAAAGGACAGTATAACGCGAGGTAAGTAGAGGCCATGATAACTACCAGGAGAAGGTACAGTGATGAGGTACTCAGGTGCAAGGGTACAGCTGAAGAGAATTCTGTGACCAGAGGGTAGGAAGGCACACTAGAAGGTTATAGCTGGGGCGAGAAGATGTACCACGTGGGATGAATGAATTTGGTCAATGAATGAGGGGATATTTGGTAGGTGAAGGAGCAATAAATGCATCAAAATTTGAAAAATATATAAGGATGGGATGTGAATTCATTTTTACCATTGCGATTAAGAGTATTTGAAAGAAGCCAAGTGCGAAGAGCCGAGTGATCATTTTAAGGTGCAAGAGGTGTGTAACCAGTCGTGATGAAGAGATCTGTGCACAGAAGAAGCTTATGTCCCCAGTGGTGAAGGGTTTGAGTGAAGCAAGGTGAAAGAGATGAGTTAGGGCACATGAATTTCACCTAGGGCACATTGAATCAAACTAGGGTTTGCTTCGCACCTTGCAGAATTTGAGCGGAAAGGATCTACAAAGGATTGCAAGGTAGAAATGGCACCCAAGAAAGTAGTTGCAGCAGGAGTGAAGGGAAAGAAGAAGGTGGTAGAAGAAGAAGAAGAAATGGCTCCAGAAAGCAATTTTTCTGAGATGCAATATCCAGAGGGGGTTATCATCAGCCAGGAGTGGGATTCTCACATAAGGAAAAGAAAAGTGAGTGAGTACAATCACCATACCATAGAGAACAAGAAGGAGCTTGACGCGTTGTTGAACACGAAGACAAATAAACACACGGTGGAAGATATGTCGGTGTATGATGATGCTGGTGAGAAGCTCTTGCAGAGGATAGGAGTTTACCAACTTTATGAGCTCCCTTATTTTGGGAAGTATGAGCCCTTGTACCAGTGGCTCATGAGCAGAGTGCACGAGGATTTTTTCTACTTTGCAGGATGCAGAGTCAGAATTTCAGCCGTGCTCATCTCCATGGTAACGGGAATGAAAGGCACAAGAGATGATTTGTGAGATGATTTGACAGATAAAACCACAATATTGGAGACCAGAAAGGAGTTGGGATATACAAAGGGTCTGCATGGTATGGACATCGACAAACTAAAGAAGTATCCAGTTGTACAAGTGGCCGCACATCTCATTACAAAGCTCAATGACCAGGAAAGGTGGTCACAAGTGAACACCATGTGGCTGCACATTGCCAAAAAGATGTCTGAAGGAGTAGTCTACAACATTTCATGGTATATTGTAGAGACAATCATTGAAGAAGCATGCGTAGGAGGAAAGATCAGCTTTGGAGCTGTTCTGTTATCACTAGTGTTCATGGAGATCAGAGTACCTGATGGACCAAAGGAGAAGGTATGGGAGTATCCAATGGAACACAAATCACCTGCAGAATGCTTCAAGAAGTACTTATGTGAGGGATCCATGACAGAGCAGGTTAAGCAATGGGCTGAGAAGTGGTATGATAGGCTCCATGTGGCTTTTGAGGAAGAATGGCACATCCCCAAGGACTTGCCTTCAGTGGTTGGAAAGGTAGTTCAGTTTGTTGTATACCAGCATTTCTGTATAGCATGGTTTTCCATGAAAGATGGAGCATGGAGTCCTTGGTGTAAGTTTCCATATGCATTCACAGCAAGGTACTTCCAGGCATCAGTACATAGGTTTACAGACACGCGGTGACTGACATTCAATGCGGATAAGGTAGATTGTGACTACCACACACTAAGGAAGAAATATGTGTATCCAGGGTGGGGTGCATATGTTGAAAGACTCATTTCTGATGTTTTGAGCATTAAACCAATAAGTTTGGTGGTGGGAGATATTGGAGCAGCATTGGTGTATCTCCAACTAAAGCCAAAGATGGAGAATAACAAGTATGTGGAAGGTGAGTTTGCACTTCCAGCACCACCAAAGGGAAAGCATACAATGGAGAACATCCCAGTGCCTAAGCCCACAGAGCCAATTGAAGTGGAGGATGAGGAGGAGGAGCACAAAGATAGTGGTGGTTTGGAGCATAGAGGTAGGAGACATCCTACAAATAAGGGTGAAGCTGAGCATGCCACTACACCACCTCAGCCACAAGAGGGGGATGATGAGGACTTGAATGCAGTCCAAGGGGAGCACACATTTAAGAGGGTGTTCAGGAGAACAAGGACCCAAGGTGCTACTCCAAACATGGTGTGCACAGATCACCCAGACTCTCTCCACAGAAGGAGGAAACCATGCAAAGAAGGAGGAAACTGAAGTTAAATGAGGAGGTGGAAGAGTCAGAGGAAAGTGCACCTAATTCTCCTACACTTCCAGAGAACATAGAAGAACAAAAGGGTGAGGAATCAAAGGAAAGAGGAGAGGAAGAAGAGGGACCAGAGGAGACAACTGTAGAGACTATTCAGGACATGGAGACACAAGTCCCAAATTTGGAAGCTAAAGTCCCTAAGCAACAATGGTCTAGAAGAACGAGTGGAGAGCACATTCCACCAGCCATGGGGTATGCAGAGGACACAGGAAAAATTGTCCACACCCACTTCCAGAGCACGATAGCACAGAAGGATTTATTTGGCTGGGAGCTAATGGATGAGGATATGGTGACTGTGCACACTCGAAAGCAACTATCATGGTCAATGCACACCCATATGGATGAGCCTGACTTTGATATATGTGAAAGTCATGCATGTCGAGATGGCTGAAAGAAGACACCCCAAGCTAGACATATGATAGTAAAGCCTACTGTCATGTCAGATGAGTAGGTTAGCAATGCATTGGTGAAGGTTTCTACTGAAGTTGCTAGAAGAAACATGGATAAAGTTGCAATGATAAGAGCATTGCGTGAGGAGCTAAAGACAAAGGATGCAGAGATAGCACACATAACACAAGAGAGGGACTTAGCACAGAAGAAGAACGAAGTATTTATCAGCATCACAGAGGAGATTGGAGACAATGTCATAAGAGCTAGGCCACACTTGGAGCCCAAGGTACCACAGACATTTCCCTCAGTGATACATTATGTAGGAAAGTTGGTGGACCTGGTACTTGAAGATGAACCTCTGCGCATGCCAGCACCAAGGAATCTAGAACAAGAGGTAGAATGAGAGAAAGCCTCAGTGATGTGAAAGATTACATCCTATGAAGGGTTGTTGCAAGTGCTATAAGAAGAATTGAAGAAAGCAGACCAGGCTTTGAACATCTACACAGCTCCAGAGGTGCTTATCAATATAAAGACCCTGGAAGAAAACAATGAGGTCCAGAGAGAAATGAAGGATGAAACATTGGGCCACGTAGAAAGATTGTCAATGGTTAAGTAGAAGCACGAGGCCCTGGAAGCAGCACAAGAGCCACACAAGACTCAGCTGGAAGAGCTTGGGAAGCTCATTGCACAGAAGATGGATCTTCTAGAAGGAAGAATGACCTCAATGTCCAGCATTGTGTTGGTTCTGCAAAATGAAAAAGGGGAGATTGCGAGGGATGAATTGGAGTCCATTGTTGTGGACATTCCAGAAAAAGTAGAACAAGCACTCACTGAATGGCAGGCCTTGGAGGCCGAAATAAAGGAGGAGTATCCAGAGTTGATACTTCAAACTGATACAGAGGAGGCTGCCTCATAAAACTTCTTTATTCATCTACATTCTTTCATTCTTATTCTTTCCATTCTTCTATTCTTTACTTCAATTTTTGGAGATACCCATTGTCGGGGTGATAATGAGATTAGTGTGGGGTAATGTTGATCAGAGAACACTTGACAAAACTCACACAAGAAGTCCATGTGGGAAAACAAGCTAGGTTTAAGGGCGCGAATGGACAGGAAGAACCCGCGCATGGAGGGCAAGTTCAACATTCAGGACTTAGCCAATTTTGAGCATGAAGACCTATTTTTAGAAGATGGCATGTGGAACACACCAACGATGCAGAGACATGCACACCACACATTGTCTATCTTTAGAGGATCAGATCAAAGCATTTTGCATGGAGACAAGCTAAGAATAGGATTGTCACTTCAGTTAACTGTAAGAGGTCTATAGATAGCACACTTGCATGTGTGGCTATGCCTGTAAATGGTGCGTGGCTATTAATAGCATGCGGCCTATTTTTGGAATAGATAAGTGGTGAAGGGAAAGTCCCCACCCTATATATATGATGTGAAGCACATAGTAGTATAGATAGAGGATAGGGATGAGAGATAGATAGGTATATGTGGAGCGTAAGAGGTAATCCTAAAGAGATATGTGCATATGACTGGTTTACTGTATCAGATCCATGCACGCATCGGTATAGAATGCCATTATTGTAAGGAGCTTCTATGTTTATTAATAGATGGAAGATATTGGCTGAATCTAAGTGTCATTCCTGTGTGTAATTGAGTAGTGCATGTTCTTGATTCAATCATGATTATTGTTTAAGCTTTTTCTTTCATAGATCTGAATATGGCATGCATTGTAGAATGATGGATTAGTTATGGATCTATATGTTTCTTCCTTCATCACGCTAACATCCTGCTACAACAACCCTAAAGAGGGACCTGGTACCTTTGCGTGCTTCGGGTGAGCACTCAGTCTAGGCTGAGTGATGTGCCAGCACGTCTAGGGTATTATCTGGATTTTGATTACTTTATCTATTACATTTTACTTTTTTTACTCATCCTCCATACAGTTTTGTCGGTACTTGGGTGGTTTATCTTTTGATGACCTCGCAAACACTAGTGCCCAACTAGGACAGAAGCTATTAGGCAAAGGTTGTCCCTCCTTTATGGACTCACTGCCCTTCTTTGGACAAGGTTCTTACTCTTTTGGTTCCTTTTCACCTTTTGGTCATCTTTTAAAACTTTGGGTCAGCCTTTCAGTTGTCAATTACGACATTCAAACAAGGGAATCAATATATATTATATATATATATATAGTTACTTCTACTCAAATAAGGGGCCAAACACTATAAGCATTATCTATCACCAGTCCTAAGCTTTGCACAAAGGCACAAGGCAATACAAGGATATCCCTAACTTCATCCATCTCAAGGGACAAGAGTCCATATTAATCTGCATACATAACATATGAGGGGAGTTCATTCTATTCCATCACACACATTCTACATACTCGGTACAATATACATTTAGCCCACTATCATCGTGCAATTTACACAAGGGAATACTAGGGGATCATTACACACATAAGCACAAAGAACTACATGGAGTCTGAGATGTAAGTCAACACTTGATTGTATGTTCACTCTTCGGGTTAACGTTGGGGTCAGTTCGACTCCACATTCTGTATCTTTTTTATTATATTTGATGTGGTTTGTGGACATATGCAAGTAGACATATTTTTTGCGGGTTATAGGTGCGATCGGCGATATAACAACAAAACCAGTGCGACAAAGAGCAAGTAGAAGCGAAGATCCTCCAGCCTATAAAAGATCAGAACCTAAGCATAAACATGCACCCATATCAGTCACTAGCACCTGGGGCACTCCTGTCCTCCTGTGGGCATTTCTATCATGTACATTTCTAGAGTTTCAAACCCTCATTGAGTCTTGATGACACTGTTTCTAGTCTGTTCTAGCAGATTCACAATCTAAATCATTTCCAGGTTGCACGGAATCAAATAAGTCATCATCCCCCTCTCATTTGCTTAGGGTTTTCATTATTGAATGTTTATTGCTTGTGCATACTGTACATAATTATCAGAATATCATTTGTTACCGTAGTTACTTTGAAATTAAGGATTTAATTCAATTTATTTTAAATCATATAGTAACTATATTTATTCTTTAATATATCAATTAAAAAATAATACCTTGAGCATCAATTAAAGTAGAGATAAACCATGATTAGCCAAAAAATTCCTTGGTGAAATTTCTAAGGCCCTTGATATCATGTTTCCCCCACCTTGTTTGGTTTTTGAACCTCATTATTGTGTTTATCGGACTTGCAAATTTGTCACTTAATTGTTGAATCATTATTATTTCCCGTTAGGCCCAATTTAAGCTCCTTTCCCTCTATTAATAAGAAGATTTTTATTTTTCCAAAGCAAGTAAAATTGGTATATGAAAAACCAAAACCAAAAAGGTGTTGTTTCATACTCCTAAGACTACATAGATTGCAAATAACACCACTTTAAGGAACAATATTTCATCAAAAATAAATGCTTTTGGTTATTTTGGTAGAATTTCTTTGAGGAATTCATGTCATTTAGAGTGGTTGACAAAGGTGACACAAAAATCAAAATCAAGCATTTTTATTTGCATCACATTTATGCCACCTTTGCACCACCTTTCTACCACCTCGACGATAATTTTTTTTTATAATTAAAGTTATATAATGAAAAATAAATAGTTTGTGCGAGTTTTGGGTCAATTATTTAAAATACAAAAAGCAAAGAAATTGTGTGGGTAACAATGTCGGAGAAATTCTAAAAATTGTTGGAGAACAAACTTGATATGAGTATGTTTCCACTCAAACTCGACCCAACAATAAATAATAGCAATAGGCTAAAGCTCCATTCTGTCTCCAACATGATCTTTCTAGTCAATTCTCGTGTGTGTGTGTGTGTGTGTGTGTGTGTGTGTGTGTGTGTGTGTGTGTGTGTGTGTGTGTGTGTGTGTGTGTGTGTGTGTGTGTGTGTGTGTGTGCGTGCGTGCGTGCGTGCATGCGTGCATGCGCGCGCGCGTGTGTGTGTGTGTGTGCGTGCGTGCGTGCGTGTGTGCGTGTGCGTGTGCGTGTGCGTGTGTAGATTCAACGAGGATAACACATATAATATATGTATATGTTGAGTATATGGCATAGAAGCGATTATTATTATAATTCTTTGTAGGAGATTATTTGTGGAAGATGAAGCAGAAGAGATAATTCTAGTTAATCCAATCTCCAAACCTTATCGGAGGTGTGGAAATTCTTCTTACAATCTCTACTCATCAAGAGACCATGATAAATTTACCATTTCTAAAGACTTTACAACCATTTCTAGCATCCTTCCATCATATGCTAGATGAAAGTTTAGTTGAAATACATTTTCCTTCAATAATTTGACATGCGTAACAAAATATTTTAATGTAATCAAGATTTCCATATAAGACAATTGAAGCTATGAAATATACACAACACCCTACATAAGTTAATTTTATTGATTCTCATTTCAAATGTCACCTTTCCTTTTTTTTTTTGTTTTCATTTCATATACTTATTTAGTTACTATTTTCATATCCATAAATCAAGTTCTCTATTAATATATCCATTGCAGCTTAAGGTGCGACTGCTAAGTCAAACTTAGCAATCAAAATAAACGTGGTTAGTTCTAGTCCATTGTTAGTGTAAACGAGCTTTCACATTATGAAACGCAATCCTAGTTTAACCTTTGTTATGTACTTGCGTTGTCCATGTTGGCCCATATTTGTTTATTGAGCTTTTAAACAGATTGTCGTGGCAGTCGGCGAAGATATTTTAAAAAACAAGTATTTAATAATTAGAATATCAAAGCAGCTTCTCACGCGTAGATCCACGTTCGATTTGAAGTTCCAAAGAGCAGACCATGCGTGTGAACTCGAAGTGGATAGGGCATAAAATAAATAGAAAAGACAAAAAGAGAGCGAGGCACAAGGTGTGAACGGAATCGAGAGATTGGAGTTTCAGTGTGATACCTGCCCAGATGGAATGGTATATGAACAGCATTCCATTGGTTCCAATACACAACCAAACAAACAATGGCTCCCAACAAAGAAGAGGAAATGAATATGACGATCTCAGTAATTTGTAAGGAGGAGTTGGTGAGGAGGGTGGTAGAAATATACCAAGAAATCTGCAAGCTGGAGAGTCTGAAGCCCTCAAGCAGAGTGAATAGTTTGCTGAGCGAGCTGGTGGGGTTGTGCACGCTGCAATGCTCTGCAGAGGTGGACGTGCGTTTGCTGAAGGAAGATGTGCAGGAGATGCGAAGGCATCTGATTGAGCTTTGCGCTGGAGGCAGAGGGGCATTTGGAGTGTCACTACGCAAGGGTGTTGGGAAAATTGCAGCCACTGTCTAGTGCCTCCGTGACTTTGAGCATCTTCCCGTACTACGACAATTACAGAAAACTGGCGGCGCTGGAGTATGGGATGTTGTGCGAGACAATGGCAATGGGAATGGGAAACAAGATGAAAAGAGTTGGTTTCGTTGGGTCGGGGGCGTTGCCTTTGACGAGCATAGTGCTTGGCATGCATCATCTGGTGGCCGCCACTTTCGACAACTACGACGTTGATCACAACGCCAACGAGCTCGCCTCAAACTTGCTACGCTCCCACCACGCGGATCTCTCGCACAGGATGAATTTCATTACCCGCGACATTCTGCACGTCGGCAGCGAGCAGCTGGGGTGTTACGATGTTGTATTCCTGGCTGCGCTGGTGGGTGTGGGCAGAGAGGAGAAATTGAAGATTGTGAAGCATATTGCAAGCCATATGAAATCCGGAGGTATTTTGATCATACGAAGTGCCAAGGGAGGGAGGGCTTTCTTGTATCCGATTGTGGAAGAGAAAGACATTGTGGCGCAGTACTCGGCGTTGAAGATCATCTCCGTTCTCCATCCAACTAATGAGGTTATCAACTCCATAATCCTTGCCCACAAGCCATAACTAGCTATATTAATACGCCTCTAAGTAAGTATAATCGCCTGCTCACCTAGCTAGCTCTCATAATATTTTCAGTTAGAATAGGGAGATCCGAATGTCTTTATTAAGATCTGCTCTATGTCTTTTAGCTTCGTAGACATTAAAACTTTTTGTTGTTGTTATTGTTGTTTTTCTATTCCCGTTTTTGTAGTCTAATACATTAGTTAATCAATAAGAGGCAGAAAACTTCTCGTATTAAAAGTGCCAAGGAACTTGCATGTGGAACACATTCTTTTCATCTGTAATTACCCGTTTTAAATGTATTAACTTTGCAATTGCAATTGTTGATGACCATTTCCTCGTTACTGAACTATTGAGTATAATCAACAATGAATCAACACCACTATTCACTCAAATGTTAATCAATGCAACTTTTTAATCAATAACCATCCCTTGAGCGATGATCAAATATAACGAGATCATTAATCACTAATTGCTAATCAAGTTCTTTAGAACTTTTAATTAGGTTAATGAAAAGATAAATATTTTTATAGACAAAAATTCAACAAAAATAATTGTATATGTTAATATGTATGGTAGAAAACAATAATTATAAATCATCACTCTGTGTAAATAGAAAGACACCATTATCAAGATCCCACCAATAAAAAAGAGATAAATATATAATATCATTTCATTGCATTTAACTACATAGTTTGGAATCAATCTACACTGACGATTATTTCTTAAGTACTGGTTCACAAGAACCCATATCTCAAGATAATCATGAATGATCCACCTTGACACTCATTACCAAATTTCTAAGGAGGTTTCAATACAATACCAAACCCGAGAATGCCCCAATGCTTCACCCTAATGTCCCAATGCCTCAACCTATAACACTTAAAATTTAATTTTGTATAACTTAACAACAATACTTTGGCATTTATCTTGACATTATCACAATTACTTATTTATTCACTAAAACTAAAGTTTCTTGCTCTATCCTAGACTATATGTCCATTGTGTCATACCTTATTCTTTACCATAAAAAATCAATGCACATTAAATACAAAACACATCTTTAGACTCTCTACAAACCATATTTTATCTCATATATGGTTCCAACTTAAGCTTGGATGCGTTCAATATGGGCATATGATAGGTTTGACTAACATATTTGTCTAATGGCCTACAAACCTCTCCCCTATGCTTGTAACGATCATATTTTTAAATGCACAACCTACCTTGGTCCCTCTGAATTAGTCATCTACATATATACATACACATTTACTCATTATCGACATCTAGGGATCCCATGTCAAAGGAAAATTCTAAGAAGGTCATTACCAACATTCATTGAAGCACCTGTCACTTAGAAGACACCACAATACAAATACACATTTATCTGAATACACTTGTATCACTACCTTGGATCACACATCTATGCATTACAATCAAGCCAAACGAAAATTGGTAAGTGTTGAGGGCCAAATCAAGAGCTCCATTTTGTTTATATTTTCTAACCTCCACATCATCATAGTATTTGGAGAAACATAGGTGGTTTGATCCCTCTTCAGAGTATTGGTACATAGTGCAATGCTCATGACATCATGGGGCTATGGCGAGGTTAATCTGGCTTAAATTGTACTCATCACTTTTAAGGTCAAAGAGAGGAGAAGACATACATATACAAGATAATCATCACATATATATAGAAACAAGAAATAGGTTTAAATACAACAAAGAAGCATGTGCCAATGTTAGATTGTAGATCAAAACCCTAGAGGACACATTCGTTGATATCGTGATATATTCAGCTATGAATTTGTCCCTTATAGGATGAATCTTTCCTACACTCAGTTCCTAATCACCAAATTTATGAGGAAGTCTAGAAAGAATCTAGGGAGATATATCATCCAATTTCATCTCACCATCACTTAGTGTAAGCTTGAAGAACGGTTATATATTTCTAAAACGCTAACCCTAATAATACTTTCACTATCCTATTTTATAGTGAGTTGCGCAATTTGGTTATCCTTACTTGATGTATGCCTGTGATTTATGTTTTTACTATTTTGATTTATCATTTAAAAAATTAATATCTAAATCAGATTAAACCTATAATTTATATTACATTTTGCTGAGATCATTTCATCTATCAATACATTTCGACCTAGGGCTTCATTCATCACTCTTATGGTTTATAGGATTCATGGTTTTGTTAAAACCCTCTCTAAACCTATATTTGATTCATCTCATATGATGGAATCGCATTCCAAATTTTATTTCCCTATTTTGGTTAAATTTGAAATTAAGATAAACTAGAAAGGGAAAAGAAAAAGCTAAAAATGACACTTCAATCAAAGACATCAGAGACAAGTTGGAGAATCTCAAAAATAATTTTGCCAAGATTATGAAATAGGTTCTAGGCCTTACAATATCTTGGATTTCATTGTCTACATCTTTTTTGATCTTGGTCTGTAATTTTGTTGTAGTTATGTTATGGTTTGGGTGTAGTTTGGTTGTTGTTTTGCTGTGGTTCTGCTACAACATCTGATGTTTCTTCGTTCAAATCCTCCTTCGTTGTGTTTTTTCCTTTTTTACTAGTTCTTCTTGCATATCTGGGCTTAGGGCCCCTTGTAATCTGGGTAGGATCCCAGTCAAATTTTTTTTTACCAATAATAAAAAATTAAGCTAAAATATTCTATTCACATCCAATCCAAGCACCCATCCTCAATAAATGAATTTATAATAATATGTATGCTTGATGATATGATTGGTAAAAATCAAATATGTGAAATTAAATATCTTAGTGAGCAAAAAATTTCTTAGACAACCCAAACACAATCTCCGGTCATTACTGAGACCATTGAATGACCATATTTATAGTCATCCACTCCATCCTAACATATTGTACACACCTTAGAATTTGGGCTATTGTCATAACATGCTAGTTTCATTTCATTCTGCAAATGATATTAAAGACATTTTACAATACTTTGAATACTTTCTTGAGGATTTTAATGCAATAATAAAATTAGAGTACTCAATAAATTTATGAGGATGTTGATGTTAGAGAAGGTTGTTTACCTTAGCTCATGTTCACCAATGTACTTTATTTACCTTATTTTTTAATTATCGTCTCCCACTTATGTGTGGATATTTATTTTATCTTATTTAGATATTAAGAAGATATTATCTAGTTGTTAGGTATAGTTCTTTCCTTGGTCTATGGTCTTGACTAGGTTGATCTATGGTCTTGACTAGTTTGATCTATGGTCTTGAATAAAATGATATATGGTATTGAATAGTTCTTTCCTTGAGGTATGGTTTGATTTATGGCCTTTAATAGTTCTTAGATTGAACTTCCTTACCTATATAAGTAAGGTACCTTCTCATTTTACTAGATAAAGTTCCTTGAGATAAAATATATGATATTGTTACTCTTTATTCGTACTTTGTTTTGTAGGGTTATTCTGTCATATTACTTTATGCTTATTAAATGTGATGTTCTATTAAAATCTAAGATTTTTTTGGCTTGGAACAATTTAGTTATCTTTCCTTTTATGTTATCAGAGTGGTAGATGTTAACACATCCATTTTTAAGTTTTATTTACAAGAAAGGATTTATAAGGTTACTAAGATGGGTGTGTTATGGGCGCGGATGTGTTTCTGTGATGTTTGGTTGTAATTTTGGGTGTTTGTGTGAAGATTTGAACACCGTGGAGGTTCTGTTCAACTTCTATTTTAGGCACAGAAAGACATTTTTACCACATTCCAGAAAAGCTAAGTTTTTCCAAAAAAGGTAATTTTGTGTCATGATATCGAGGTTCAATATGGTATGGTCATATGAGGGCTTCATATTGACATATGGCTGAAACAACATTAGCCCTTAGTCGTATGGTTGAAAAATCCTTATCCCTTGGTCATATGAGGGCTTAAAGATTGGGATTCCTACTATTAAGTGCTTAGGTGAAGCCCCATTATCATATTTTATTTTTGAAGGCCAAAGCATTTTAAAATATTTTTAGTGCAAACTAAAATAAATATTAGAGTGAGAAATTGATAAGCTTGTATCTTTTAATTGGTAGCTCGAAATTGAGTATCGTTTTTTCAAAAGTGCTTATTTTTCCATTGGAAATATTTATTTTGAGAAAAAAACTAAAATTATAAAGTGTCATTTTTTATAAAACACACTAAAATTATAAAGTGCCAAAGTGCCAAATCTGGGGGGGCTTCTTGCATTTCGTTTCTTCTTGCATACTTTTACTCTTTAGTGATTTTGAGAATGAAGTTTTATCTTCCTCCGCATAAGATCAACTTGATCCATTAACAACACATATTTAACACACATTGGAGAACAAGAATGAAAACAATCATTAAACACAAAGAATTATGGGCTTTAAATTCTGTAGAACAACCAATGTTCATTAGAGAATATGAGAAATGTTAGTACCAATGTAAATTTGATGAGTGATGGATTTGATAGGAACTTATGTAAGTTATAGTATTTTGTTTCATTTGGAAGGATGTGACTCTCCTTTCAAAATATGGAAGAAATCAGAGGGCTCAATTGGTAAGGTGGATCACATGAGAGACATGCAACTTGAAATTTAGATCACTTCTCTTAGTCTTGAAGATTTTCCAATCTTACTAATTTCAAGCACTTGTTGACACAATTGAAGTGGAGTACAAGAGATAAAAAAGATGAAGAGCGTGTTTAACTAATTCTATCCAAGTTGGGATGTCCATTCCAAATATTTTCTTCTAAATTTTTCTATAGCATGGATGCATTATGTAACACATTCCAACTGCTTGTAACCTTAGAAATATTTTGTGAAAGACTTACTAGGGAAGAATAAAAAATGTCTAATCTTGAGTTTTCCACCTCTCAAAAGGAATTTGTAGCATCTAATCCTAAGGGAAAGGTAGAACCAAAAGGTAAATCCAAGTTCACTCATTCTCCATCTCAAAGTTCTCCTAAACCCAAAGAAAATAACTTTAAACCCAAGGAGTCTTCTAAATCCTAGAATAAGTCTATCCTTTCATGATATTTTTGTGATGGTAGTGGTCATGTAGAAAGGTGTTGGAAGCGAATGCAAGCCTTAGAGGATGTAGTAAAAAACAAAAGATCTATATCTCCACTCTGCCTCCTTTCAATGAACATGAAAAATAATTTAATTTTGTTGGAATCTCTTAGTCAACAATTATAGATTGTTGGGTTATAGATTCTCATCACATAAATTATTCTATGGAGTATTTGTATCTCTAGGTTTGAGTTTTACTTCCAAAATTAAGGTTGGAGAATCTTTATTTCTTTCTGTTAAGTGAAAAGGTGATATACACCTTGACAGTGGAAGCATCCATGATGTACTATATATTCCTAACATCACTACAAATTTACTTTTTGTAAATCAAAATTGTCATTCTGGTCAAAGAAAGACAATGAATTTTACACCAAAAGGGAAGAAGTATGATCCTTGTTGGAGCCTCATTCACTAATTTCTCAAAATATTGTTGATCATAGTTCTAGACTATATCACTTTGAGGGTTTTGAAGAAACTTCCTAAATAGGGACATGCTTGATTTCTCATGCAGATTTAGTGAGTAAGATTTGGCATGAAATATTGGGACATATCAATTACAAATATTTGGAGGAGTTGAGAACTCATGGTATGGTTGATGGTATTCCTATAGTTTCTTGTCTTGAGGGAGTTTACCCTCACCATGCATTATGGAAACAACACCAAGATCTATTTCCTAAGAATATGTCCAAGAGATATTCTTCACCACTTGAGCTTGTGCACAACAACTTGATATTTTCTACTACTCCCTCTTTCAATGGGGCTAATTTATTGAGGCATTCTTGGGTTTATTTTCTCATGTAAAAAATGATTTTTTTACACTTTAAAGTATTAAAGGCTTTGGTCGAGAAACAATCTTCTAGTTGCAAAAAAAACCTTCACACTGATAATGGAGAGGGAACACTTCAATAATTTTTTTTCGATTTTTTGGCAACTTATGACATTATTTACTGAAATTTTATTCCTCATACTCCACAATAAAATGGATTAGCAGAAAGAAATAACCAAAATTTGAAGGAAATGGCTAACTACATGATGAATTCTAGGGATTTACCTCTTGTATACTATGCAAAAGAACTTAATTGTTATAATTACATTTAGAATATCACACCACAAAAATAAATTGAGCATTTGATTCCATAGGAGGCTTGGTCTAGAACTAATCTCGATGTATCATTTTAAGTCTTTGGAATCCATGCTTAGGATTTTGTGCCAAAGAAGAAAATGAAATCCTTGGAAAAGAAGAGAAAACCCTTGATATTTGTGTTAGAAGCACAATGGACTGAGAAGGGGGGGGGGTGAATCAGTTTTACAATTTTTTTCCTTTATTTAAATTTTCTTGCATACATCATATCAACCATCCATTCAACGTACATAACCAATGCGAGATTATTAGATGTGTATAAATCATCCACAAGTGGATGAAACAAAAGATAACACAAGTACACAACATATAATGTGAGAAACTCTCAAGGGGAAGAAAAACCATTGAAACTTTTGAATATATTACTCAATCCAAAAGACTCATGTGAATATTACACATCACACAAGATTTTTTTAGTGAAGCACCCACTTCACAAGGATCACCAACCCCTATTTAGTAGAACAACCACTATAAAAGGAGTCTATAACTCCCTAAGACAATTAATAACCTACTCAACTACTTGATGATGAAAACCACTTAAGTATTGTTTCTCCTACAATAGATTGTGATCACAATTTCAACTCAAAACCCTCTCAACCAACTCTCTCTTCTACTTCGCTCAATATTTCTACTTCAAAAGTTGATTAGGTCTAATAACCTTGAAGACATTCTAATATGACCTTATCACCTTATAATGCTTCTTCTTAGCTCTACCTTAGAGCCCTCTAACACACTCTTTCACCTCCTCTAACTCGCTCACAACTCTATCCACTATAATGGCTCAAATGAGCAAAATACATTCACTTTATATACATGACACAACTCAAAGACACATCTAGGTCAGACAAGATGAAAATTTTTGGTCATTCCAGCTCAAAAACATATCAACAACATCATATAAGTCACATTAAGAGACCATATAAGTTGGTATATCTATATCAAACATCATCTTACATAGAGCCTCTCAATTAGACCTAAAAACAAGTATTTTTATCCAACGAATGGAATCAAATCCTCAAGCACATAGAAGTTTAACCAAGGCTAAAAAATATCCACATAAGTTAAGGAAATCTTCTAGAAACTATCAACAAGCACAATAATCTCTACACAAGCTATCAACACCATGGAGTACACCATGAAGCAAACATCTCACTCTAGGTCTTAAGCACCTAAAAAATTACCTTCAAAAAGTGAGTGAATAGGAATAGAAAAACTCATATTCATAGAAAATGTATCATATCAATAGAAATATCATTAAGTATTCTAACTGAAACAACTCATTTCATTCACCAAAACAAAGCATAAGGCCTTCAAATAAGCCAATCTTTTAAACTGCTCAACCAGGCTATAAGGAATCAAGAACCAATCTTGAGAAAAGCATGATCCATCACATCAAACACCACTTATAGGAACTGAAAATATTTGTAACACATCAAGGGAATCCAAGAAAACCTTCACAAGTAATCAAAACCATAGGTATAATGGAGAAAAAAAACTTGTACACCTGATTCAAACCACCTTTTTGACAAGTTTAATAGGGATAATTAGGCCAAGAGTAATTCAACATGAAAACACATCATAAAACCATTCCAAGAGCTCAAAAAAACTATATAGGAATTTTACCTAATTTTCATGATCAACAAATTTTGCTGCAACATGTAGAACATTAACCAACTCTTCAAACCACCATGACTAGGTTTTAGCCTTCTAGGCCAAAAACGATAGGGAAAATTTTGAGACATGTTACACAAAATTTATTCACACAACCTATCTAAAAATAATAATTTAAATTTAGCACACCTCCCAAGGTATCTATAATAATAGGTTTTGCATCATGAAACTTCCATCTCAGCTCTTTACCTACAAATCTCCACAAAACAAGGGTTTTTCTCCAAATTTCTGAAACACCTGGAACATGAAATCACCACCAAAAATAGATCTAAAGAGTCATATACATTCCTAAGTCATAAAATTTTTATTTCCACTTAATTTGGAGACCATACCATGCAAATATCTCCTATCATTTTAGAATTACGGTCTAACTAGGGTTTTAGATCACCTTTTCTTCTTGATGATTGTTCATAAAATTTTGATATCCAAACAAATTCATTATTTTTTGAAAAATTATCTTATATCATTGAAAAAACATCCCTAAAATCCTTAAGGTCCCATAAAAATCTCACACATGTGGGTGAGTAAATGAAGTTGCCTATCGAGCTGGTTTTTACCTTCTCAAGAGCTCGGTTTGACCAACAATCAATTTTCTTGTGTTTTATTCACTAACTTGACCTAAAATTTCACCCATAGAACCATAAAAACCTCCTACATTCTTTCACACTCTCATATGTTCTCAAATGCATACGAAATTTCCCAAAAACCATGATTTACATGTGTTTACATGCCTTGTTCTCACTGATCTACTTCAAAAGGACCTTATATATGCACTTATTAGATGAAGTATGACATATTACTCCTTAAAAACATGATATACCATGTCATTACACCATCTAAACACTCATATTATACGTATCTATTCCATATTCTATGCTACCATACCATACCCCAAGAACTAGGTTTTTAAATTTTTCATTCTTTTTAAGTGGTGGATCATGTTTTTGTGTTTTGTTTTGCCTTTGGTTGTTGGTGTTGCTCAAAGGTATCTCCAAGAAGTTATAAAGCCATTTTCGTCAAATACCCACATGCAAAAGCTCACTCAATTCCCTTCCCAGACTTAGTCTGAAAGTGTTTTATTTATTTTTATATTAAATAAAGTTCTTTTAAAAATAGATTGAGCTA
Source organism: Taxus chinensis (assembly GCA_019776745.2). NCBI lineage: Eukaryota > Viridiplantae > Streptophyta > Pinopsida > Cupressales > Taxaceae > Taxus > Taxus chinensis. Next base: position 136,325 of record JAHRHJ020003189.1, on the reverse strand, counting down.
AAATTGGAGAATTTGGGTTATATAAAGCACTTCACCCCATCATTATTACCACACCAGTATTACTTTCACCTCAAAGTGGAGCATTCACCTAGGGGAAGAGTTTTTACAGACTAGCTAATTGGAGATATTTTTTCGAGCAATTGCCCGCAGCTTCTTTCGGTTATTTTTTATTTATTTATTTCTTTTGTGTTTTGGTTTTGGTCTTTCTCCGTTTTCCATCTGGCAATTCCCATAGCCTTTTCTTTCTTCCTGCCAAATCTTTTCCCGGGCCTAGGGTTTTGAAAAGCTATCCAATGTTTTTAATTGCAAACCAATTTGTCTGCCATAGCTTGTTTTTGAAGGTAACCAGATCAACCAAGAGGAGAGCTCAGGATTTTTGCCTTGTCTAAGGTTTAATCCAAGTTGAATATCAAGAAAATCATGGATCTGGAAAAGTTTGTCTTACTTTTGCAAAGAATCCATGGCCAAGGAAGAAAACGTAGCAGTCTGGAAGATCATTCAAGAGGCAAAATCACTCAAGAAATTGCATTAAAGGTCAAGGCAGAATATTCTAAGTTTGGCACGGATTTCTATAGCTGAGTCTTCTAATTTGCAAGCATCCAGCCCCCTTCAAATCCACGAAGCCATCCTCAAAATCCACACAATTTTTAAAATCAAAGGCTTCCAAGAGACTTAAATGATTGTCATGGATTTTTTAACAGCCAACCTTGGCTTATGTTTTAACGCAGCCTCTTGTAATGAGTTAAAAATACTTAAATTTGTGTGAATATTCAAAGTTGCCTTTCCACCTTAAAAATTCACACAAGTTTTTAAAGTCACTTAAAGTTTGTCGTGAATTTCCAAGCTGCCTTCCATCTTCAAAATTCACACAAGTCTTTAAAGTCACTTAAAGTTTGTCGTGAATTTCCAAGCTGCCTTCCATCTTCAAAATTCACACAAGTCTTTAAAGTCACTTAAAGTTTGTCGTGAATTTCCAAGCTGCCTTCCATCTTCAAAATCCACGATGCAAATTCCTCAAGTTTCAAGGACATTTTAAAGGAGAAGTCACTTAGTGCAAATCGTGGTTTTTGAATGCCTTGTCCTCCATTTCAAAATCTACCTTTCCTCTTCAATTTCCACACAAATATTAAAAGAGAGAAATAACTAAAGCAAGTCATGGTTTTTGAAGTCATTGTCTTCCTTTGCAAGCTGCCCTTCCGCTTCAAAATCCACGCAGCCCTTTTATCATGAGTTAAAATTCACTAAAGTTTTGTCATGAATTTTTAGCAGCATGTCTTCTATATTCCAAATGCTGCCCTTTGGGGAAAATTCCAAAAATAGCAAAGGAAATTGGAATTTCGTATATTTACAAGCTTGTCATCCTTCTAATTTCAATGCAGCTACTTTGTATTCTAAAGTATCAACTCTGAAATTCTTTGTCCCAAATGCAAAGCCCATGTAAATGCATGCAATCTCCTAACTTGAGCCCACTTGTCTTTGCTTGCATTGGGAGTAATTCCCAGAATTTACAGCTTCCCATATATATAAAGAAGAAGGTGATGAGTTGCATATTTGTCTAAATTGTTTACAACAATATTTCACTTGTGCACATACTTGTGAGAAGAAAGTTGAGGCCAATGTCAAATGCATTAAATATATCCTCAGAATCAGGAGAAGTAGTTGCAGCTTCTACACACAGAGATCCAGATTTCATAATTGCAAAAGCTTCTAGTGAAAGTGGAAAAAGGAGATCTCAGACAAAAGTTGGTTCAGGCAAAATGAAGGGTGATGACAAAGATAATCCAGCAGAATCATGCATAGTGTCCAGGCTTGCTGAAGTGAGTGATACAGACATGGGGCACGTGTCTATCAGTGAATTAATTGACAGATCAAGGGCAAGTATGAAGTATTGCAGCTGGAATGACTTCTTTCTTCTCCTCTTTTTCTTCTCCTTTTTCTTATTTTCTCAGACAAAAATTGTAAAACTAAAGTAATTGGTTAAAATCCATTACTTCAAGTTGTTTGAAAAGGTCCTTTAATTAAGAATAGGTGGCAGACATGCAAGGCATTGATTTAGTCTTCAGTTGTAAATCATGCATGTCATGCAAAGAGGAATTCTAGGAGAAAGATTGCCAACTGTTCCCTTTTTATAGCTGCCACATGCAAGGAAATCATTGAGAGTTTCCTATTTGTATTTACTCTCTATGCCCTATAAATAGAGGAAGAGCCTACGGGTTAAAGAATCACAACTTGTTCATCAGAACTTGTTTAGCAGAGGCTTTTGTAACTAGAGCATTCTTGAGTTTTCAAACTTTGTGCTGGAACCCTTGATGTGATTTCTGTGAAAGTTGGGGATTGAATAAAAGGTGGATTTATGGAGAACTTTGTGTCTACAGTGCTTTGTTGATTACTTCTATTCAAGGTTTTAGATAAACTTTGTGTTATCTTAGATCTAGGTTAGAAGTTATTTCTTTCCCTCTTTGTTGAATGTTGTGATTTATCTGTTTATTTAATTTGTGTGGATGAGACCAACTCTGATAACTATTGGTTGAGTCAACACATCTTCCTTTCTTCTTTCCCTACTTCTATTTTTCCCCCTTCTGCAAATATCCCATCACAACTGCTTACTTGTTGCCAAATTACCCAGTTGTGGTTCACAAGCTAAGGGAATTAAAGTAAAACCCCTAAAAGTAGTTATCAGGATTCACCCCTACAAAATAGATAAACATCTTACATGGGAGCTTCACCGTTAAATGAAGGAGATTTATCTCATGACTGCCTAGGTTTTACGTTGTGCATAAAATCTAGCCAACAGTTTTTGGTGTCTCTACTAGGGAACGAAATTAAATAAAAAAGACTTGTTCTTATTCTATGGTTATCATAGAAATAACACTGAGTTATCTTTATATTGACTTAGGAGTTTTTACTGCTTGTTGTGCTCAAAGTGAATTGGTAGTTATATATTATTAAAAAAATATGGCGACTCTGTATTAAAATAATAATGGTGACTCTTATTTGCCTTGTTCTATTGTTTCTTTCCAGGGACAAGTTGCAAAAGAATGCATACACTCAAGAATGATACTCTACAAATAATTTCATGGATGTGCAACAACCACAAGCTTCTCGTTCCTTGGGGTCCAACTATTGGCCTTCTTACATTGGTTTAGGTGCTGCATGAATGTCCACGCGGATCACGAAATATTTTCCCAAAATTCAATGGCGATGGGAAGCAACACCCAGATGATCATATAACTGCATTTTTTGTAGCTTGTGGAGTTCTGGGAGTGCCTTATGAAGATGTATCTATTCGATTATTCGTTGAGACGCTTCAAGGCGCTACTGTGGAATGGTTTTATCACCTTCTACCTGCATGTATCACCAACTAGGACACTATGAGAACATGATTTGAAGCCATATTCAGACACGTAGGTGATTCACATGCTTTGTTGGCAAAGATCATTTAGATAAAAAAAGAACCACATGAAAATATAAGGGATTTCATTGTCAGGTTTCAAAAGATACTTTGTAAAATTCCTCCTACCGCTTCCCTCAGTGATGAGAATTAGAAGATATTTTTCATTAATGCTTTGTCACCTGAAGTTGGTTATTAGCTACGTAGAGAAAATCCTGCTAAATTGTTAGAATCTCAAAAAATTTCTATCGAAGTAGAGGATGATCTCATCATGGCAGGTAAAATCAAGCTTTCAAATCCTAAGGTTGAAGGTTCTACTTCAGCTAGTACTGTTGATCCGCTACTGCAAAAGTTGGCCAATGATATGCCACTGATAAAGAAGCAGCTGGCGTAAGATTATGATTTTGTAGAACCTTGCTGGTGACTCCAACATTGGATACTTAGACTATGAATCAGAAAATGAGGTTGATTTCTTATCAAATATGGAAGATTGCATTGAAGAAGAAGAAGCCATTGAATTCACTGATTATGCATTTTCATCATCTATTTTTCAATACCAAAAGCCTCTTGCTGCAGAGAACTCCCGCAAATAATCCATGTAGGAAATAGTCAAAGAAGAACCCGATGCCCAAATCACTCTACACGAGGAGAGCCATGATGAATCAATTGCAAAATCAAAAGGCATCATGAAGAAGGTAAATTCTTTTACAGAGTTGTCTGTGGAAGCAGAACAAGGATCAGATCAACTTGCATGTAACTTTATTCATGGAAAGGAAATTCTGCAGGATACCCCCATTCATGGGCATGAGATTCAAAGAATTGAGAAAATCATGAGGAGTAGGCCTTGCCCAATAAGATATCTGGCTAATTTAGAGCCACCTGAGAAGTTGCAACTAGTCATGCTTATTTTAGAGCATGAGGATGAGCTACAATGCACCAAAGATCAACCACAGTACCTCTCAAATCCAAATACAGAACAATTAAAGGAGGTATTTATTTTATTTGTTGTTGATACTTTGGTAAGAAGGGTGGAGAACCGACTTCAGAATAGTTTTTTGCTCTTGCTATGGACCATGTTCACTAAAAAATCAAATACATGGTCTAAGTTTGTAAGGAAAGGTAGCTATTTCTCCCTGCTTGTTGTAGGATTCATTTGAGCTTCCTTTCCCTCTGGTTAAAGTAGAGTAGGTAGATTTTTTTCAGCAAAATAAGTGTTTACGCACACTGTGCATGTTTCCACTTGGGACATGTATGATTTTTCATGTTTGTATATAGTTTTGTTACCATGCTCATCTCTCTTTTGAATTAAATCAAATATTTGGTGAAGTTTATGAGCTTTATTTAGAGCTCTATAGATCAATTTCCAGCCAGTAGTCATTAAGCAGTTCTAGTTTGGTGTTAATTTCATCATAGATTCAAGAGGAAAATTATTAAATGGAAAGATCAAGGTTAAACTTGACTCCGTAGTCCAATGGTCAAGAGATACGAACCAAAGGGCATGCATTAAAAATTTGATTTAATATGGAAAGGGAACTTTATGATCAAATCCTTTCGATGGATAGATATTACCTACTAGGATGGAACTGAGTTACCCTTTCCTTTCAATGCGAAGCATTTGAAGCTTTTCAGGAGTTGAGAGATAGGGTAAAACTTATTTTGTACATCAATAAAAAATTTAAGTTGTTTTCTTTTATTTTCTTTTTTGTTTTTTTTTTTGTTGACCGCAAACCCAATGAACAAGAAATGAAACTAGGGATGTTGGTATCTCATCTTCACTTCTTCCATTTGGACAGAAATAAAGATGTCCACAGACGAAGCTCAACTAGTGTCCCTATGATTTTAGCCTCAAATCAAGGACTACCACTTTTTTATTTTCTATTATGTTTAAGTGAAGGGTCATTTTTTTATCTTTTTTTTCCCTTCAGTTTCTTGCGTTGGTAAAATATGTCCCCAGGAAACTATAAAGCAAATTTTCGTCAAATACCCACATGCAAAATCTCAATCAATTCCTTTCCCAGAAATAATTCTGAAAACATTTTATTTATTTTTATAAATAAAGTTCTTTTAAAAGTAGATTGAGCTAAAATTAGGAAACTTGGGTTATATAAATCACTTCAGCCACTCATTGTTACTGTACTAGTATTACTTTCACCTCAAAGTAGCAACATTCACTCGGGGAAGAGTTTTTATAGACTAGCTAATTTGATATTTTTTCGAGCAATTTCCCACAACTTTTCTTTTTAGGTTTTTATATTTTTAATTTGTTTTTGTGTTGATATTTCTTTGTTTTCCATGTGGAAATCCCCATATCCTTTTCTTTCTTCCTGCCATATCTGTTTTGAAAAGCTATCTAGTGTTTTTAATTGTAAACCAATTTGTCTACCATAGCTTGTTTTTAAAGGTAACCAGATCAACCAAGAGGAAAGATCTAGATTTTTTCCTTGTCTAAGGATTCAATCCAAGTTAAAATATCAAGAAAATTGTGGATCTAGAATATTTTTTCCTACTTTTGTAAAGAATCCATCGCCAAAGAAGAAAACGCAGTAGTCTAGAAGATCATTCAAGAGGAAAAATCACTCAAGAAATTGTAATAAAGGTCAAGGCAGAATATTCTAAGTTTGATGTGGATTTCTATAGCCGAGTCTTATAATTTGCAAGCATCCAGTCCCCTTCAAACCCACAAATCCATCCTCCTCAAAACCCACACAATTTTTAAAAGAAAGGAAAAAAGAAGACTTAAATGATTTTCGTGAATGTTTAGCAAACAACCTTCTATGTTTTAATGCAGGCTCTTATAATGAGTTGAAAATACTTAAAGTTTGTTGTAAATATTTAGCTCCCTTCCACTTCAAAACTCACACAAGTCTTTAAAGTCACTTAAATTTTGTCATGAATTTCCAAGCTGCCTTCCATCTTCATAATTCACACAAGTCTTTAAAGTCACTCATAGTTTTTTGTGAATTTCCAAGTTGCCTTCCAACTTCAAAATTCACACAAGTCTTTAAATTCACTTAAAGTTTGTCATGAATGTCCAAGTTGCTTTCCATCTTTAAAATTCACATAAGTCTTTAAAGTCACTTAAAGTTTGTTGTGAATTTCCAAGCTGCCTTCCATCTTCAAAATTCACACAAGTCTTTAAAGTCACTTAAAGTTTGTCATGAATTTCCAAGCTTCCTTCCATCTTCAAAATCCACGCTGCCTTCTTCCTCATGTTTCCATGCATTTCAAAAGGAGAAGTCACTTAGTGAAAATCTTGTTTTTTGAATGCATTTTCCTCCTTTACAAGCCGCTCTTCCTATTCAATTTCCACGAAACTATTAAAAGAGAGAAATAACTAAAGGAAGTCGTGGTTTTTGAAGTCATTGTCTTCCTTGGCAAGCTACCCTTCCACTTCAAAATCCACGTAACCCTTTTATTATGAGCTAAACTTCACTTAAATTTTGTTGTGGATTTTAGCATGCCTGTCTTTCTTTTTTTCCACACTGCTGCCCTCTCTAATTTTCCACGCAATTTTTAAAAGAAAAGGAAACCATTTAAGGAATTGCATGGGTATTTGTGTTTTGTCTGCCAATTCACAAGCACTTTGTCTTCCAATTTCAACGTAATTGTTCTTTTCCCAAATGTAGCCCATGTAAATGCATGCAATCTCCCAGTTGAGCCCACTTGTCTTTTCTTTCATTCAAAATAATTCAAAAAATTTACGGCTGCCAATATAATTAAATAAAAAGGCGATGATTTACATATTTGTCTGAATTGTTTATAGGAATATTTCACTTGTGCACATACTTGTGAGGATAAAACTAAGGCCAATGTCAGATACATTAAATATATCCTTAGAATCAGGAGAAGTAGATGTAGCTTCTACACATAGAGATCCATATTTCAGAACTGCAAAAGCTTCAAGAAAAAGTGGAAAAAGGAGATCTCAGACAAAATCTGGTTCAGGAAGAATGAAGGGTGATGATAAATATAATCCAGTAGAATCATGCATACTGTCTAGGCTTTCTGAAGTGAGTGATACATACATGGGGCACATGTTTATCAGTGAATTAATTGACAGATCAAGGGAAAGTATGAACAAAATTGCCAAGCTGAGGCATTAGTTGATGAAAAAAGAAGGGGCAACCCTTTAACTTCTTCCTTATCTCCCAGAGATAACAACGTGAGTTCTTCATCTCAACCACATAAAGTAGCTCAAGAATATGAATCTATTCCTTCCTTTGACATTTTTGATCATATCAGGAAAACTAGAGTTCAAATGTCAGAAGCTGAATACCTGAGAGCCTTTCCTGACTAGCTAAATAGGCTAGTTAATTATGTCCAGTCACCAAGGTACCATCCAATGCGTCAAAAGACATGTTTTCCTAATCCCAAAGATACATCCTTCCTCATAACAATTTTGCAATTGTTAACACCCTCGTCATCTGTCTGAAAGAGTGGAACCTTTCTATGTATCCTTATTGCTTAATGGTTTCAAGTTAAGCAGACTGCAGTTCTAGATTCAGGTGCTTCTAACAATGTCATGCTAGCTAAAGTTGCAAATGCTCTTGGGCTTACTTTGAAAAAGATAATTGGAAAGGTGTTATCTCCATGGAGAGACAAGTCCCTTTAATCAAACAAATCATAGATGTACAAGTTGTTTTGGCAACATTTTCCTGACAAAATATTAAATATGAAAATCTATAGTTGGAGATATTCCTATCTCCTACGAAATGTTGTTAAGAAGAAAACTTCTACAAAGAGCTGGGAGGAGAAGTAAATATGGATTGGTCCTATACCCATATTCCTATCAAGGAAATTAGCCAAACGTTAGAGCTAGAAAATAATTCCAAGTACATTGTTAAAAAATCTGAAGGTCTTAGATCTCAGATTCTTTTTTAAGGGTCTAACCATGGTGTATAATTCTTAGAAATGGATAAAGATGCATTCCAGATCTAGAATTTCAACCAAATCCAGAACTAGAAAGAAGAAGAAAACTTTTGGACTCTGGAGATTAAAGGTAGTTTTTGTCTCTTTTGGATCAGGAGATCGGTGTTCTATTAATATCTCCAGATCATGATATATTCCCATACTCCCACAAGTTGATATTCGAGAACACCAACGAATACGACGGAGTATGAAGCATTGATACTAGGAATGGAGCAAGCTAGAAAGAAAGGAGTGAAACTCCTCAAATCCCAAGGAGATGTTGAGCTTATAGTAAATTAAGTTCGAGGGAAAAGAACAATTCAAAAGAGATAAGACTGAAGCATTACAGAGATAAAGTGATTTTTTCCTCACTCGATTTTATCAGCCTTCTCTATCGACTTCATTCCAATAAATCAGAATTCCAAAGCAGACTCTTTGGTAGTCACAAATGCACTATTGATATCTGGATAGACCACCATCCATATTAAGATAAGGAAACTATAAAGTGGAGATGGTCTACTACCCCAAAGTATCCCTAATAATGTTGAACAGTGGCTAGACTCTCAATGATCAACAAATAAACATTTGCATGTTTGGAACAAGACAACTTTGACAAGTTGTATGTTAAAGGGAGTAAATCACCACCACTACAGATAGTCATAGGTGAAATTGATCCAGATTATGATGAAAATAGTGGTGTAATCCATCTGAAAGGTAAAAATCCCCAAGGGTTTAGTTTCCTTAGAGGGGAATTTCGACAACCATGATCAGTACCTGAAAAAGAATAAAGAATATGGCGATAGTTCTTCCTTAGGAGTACAGCTAGTAAATCTGGGTATAGAGGAAGTTGATGAAAACTTACCCATGAAAAAGAGAAGACATGATGAGCCACCACAAGATGAAATTGATGTGAAATTTCCCAAGTTGGGTGACAAGAAGGATAGAGAAAGAAAGTTCGATATCAGAGACTGGGTACTCTTGTGGGACAAGAGGAAAGAACCGAAGGGCATGCATGGCAAATCAAATTCACTCTAGAAAGGTCCCTTGATGATAAAGAGAACTATCTAGAATGGATACTTTTGTCCTTTCCTACCAGGATACGGAATTGAGTTACCACTTCCTTTCAACGGGAAGCATATGAGGTTGTTCAAGAACTGAGAGACGGGGTAAAACATGTTTATAGATAAATAAAACTTTTTTTGTTTTATTTTTATTTTATTTTGTCTTTTTGTTTCTTTTGTTTTTTTGTTTCCTGACCCTAAACGCAATAGACAAGATAAGAAACCAGAGATGTTGGGATTTCATCTTCACTTCTTTCATTCTGACAAAAATAAATATGTCCGCAGATGGAGCCAACTAGTGTCCCTGAGATTTCACCCTGAAATCTGGGACTACCCCTTTTAAATTTTTCATTCTTTTTAAGTAACGGGTCTTGTTTTGTGTTTTGTTTTGCATACAACAATTGTTTTCATTTCTCTAAGGTATCCCCAGAGAGTCATAAGAGCCACATTCACCAAATACCCACATGCTGAAGCTCACTTAATTCTTTCATCAAGCTTTATCTGAAAGCATTTTATTTATTTTTTATATTAAATAAATAAAGTTATTTTAAAAAATAGATTGAGCTAAAATTGGAGGATTTGAGTTATATAAAGCACGTCACCCCATCATTATTACCACAAAACATTCACCCAAGGGGAGGAAATTTTTACAGATCAGCTAATTGGATAATTTTTTTGAGAAATTTCCCATAGCTTCTTTTGGGTTTTGTTTTTATTTCTTTTTGTCTTTGTTTTGGTTTTTCTCCATTTTTCATCCAGTAATCGTCGTAGCCTATTCCTTCTTCCTTCCAAAACTTTTCCTGAGCCTAGGGTTTTGAAAAGCTATCTAGTGTTTTTAATTGCTAATTAATTTTTCTAAAGGTGACCAGAGATTAGGAGATTGCAAGAGGTTGCTTGGTCCAAAAAGGTGCAATAATGGATCATATGAAAATAAGAAATATAGTGCCACCAATGCTTAGAGCTCAAGAAAATATGCACTTTTAGAAGAAAAAAAAACGGCACCTAAAATGGAGCCACGGAGTGAAAGTTATGGCACTTGCAAGTTTTTGCCACTACATCTTCTCTAGACCCTTTCCAAAAATGGAAAAAAAATATTCTATACTTGTGTTTTCTTCACTGAAAATTCAAAATGAAAAAAATGCTTCTTAAGTGAAAATCATGTAGATTTGGAGCAGTCAGCCTTTTAAAAATCAATGCATTTTTCTGAGGGAAATTTCACTTAACCAAACCTTGGTTTCTAGTAGCAGAGTTTTCTATTTTTCACGTCCAAGTTGGAAAGAGAATTCACTTAAGCTGTTGTGGATTTGGAACAACCAGTCTTCTATGCAAATCGTGGATTCCCAGTGTCATGTTTTCCAATTTGAAGGAATCTTCCCCATCCAATATCCACGCATATTTTGGGAATGTGCACTATTGTTTTAAATAAAAAGAAAATCATTTAAAGTGCAAGTCGTGGATGTTAGGAAGTTTGTCTTCTAATTTTCAAGGCCATTTTTGTAATTAAAAAATCACAAAGAAAATCCATTTAAGTGAATTGTGTGGATGTATGGCATCTTTTCTTCCTTTTGCAAAGCATCCTCTCCCTTCTAAATCTCCACAATCCTTATCCTTCATAATCCATGTAATTTTTAAAAGAGAAAAGAAAATCACTTAAGTGAATTGTGTGGATGTTTGGTGTCTTATCTTCCTTTTGCAAAGCATCCAATCACCCTAGCATCCACATAATTTTAAGAGGGAAATTTCACTTAAAGAAATCGTGGTTCTTGGCAGACCAATCTTTTACCGAGTCATGGATTTGTAACAGAGAGTCTCCTTGGATTTTAAACGGAATTTTTGAAAGGTTAGAAGCAACACGTTTAGAAGCAAGTTGTGGTTCTTAGGAGGCTTTTCTTCTAAGTTCAAAGTTTCCCTCTCTTTACAAAATCCATCCCAAAATTGGATCACAACTCAAGCTAAATTTTCCATATTCCATGCAGCCCTAGAAGATGCATGTAAAGTCTCCAGTATATCCTTCCCAGAACTCTTTCATGTTGTTTAGAAACTCCCAGTTGAGCCCGACACCGAGTGTACTTATATCTGCTTGCACCTAGAGTCATTCCCAAAAATCATAATTTCTCACATGTTATTGAAATAAATATGAGGGTGATGAATTTCATATGTGTATGAATTGATTACAAGAATACTTCATCTATATTAATATTTGTGAGAAGAAGCACGATTTAATGTCTAATACATTGAATATATCTTTAGATTCAGGGGAAGAAATTGCAGCTTCTGCACAAATGGATCAAGCTCTCATAATGACAAAAGCTTCCGATAGAAATAAAAAAAGAAGATATCAGACAAAGGATGCTTTAGGGAAAGTGAAGGGTGATGATAACCAAAATTCAACAGAATCATGCATATCATCCATTGTTAATGAGGTTAGTGACACGAACATGGGGCATGAGCCTATCAGGGAATTGATTGATAGATACAAGGAAAAATGTAGGACTTCCTTCATGCGGGCTATCAGGGACAATGGAATTATCCAAGCTACAGACATTTCCAGGCTACTACCCAATTTCCTGAGTTTGTTTCAGAATGTGCCAAATTGGATGGGGCTTAAGTGCAATATATGTTGGATCAGCATGCAAAATATGGAAGAACAACAAAACTAAGAGTGTTGCAGATTTCTTCTAATTTCTTATCCTATTTCTTATTCTTTCTCTCATTTTCTCTAACAAGGAAATTGAGTAATCAATTAAAATTGTAAAACTTGGTAATTGGATTAAAATCCGTTCCTTCGAGTTACTAGAAAAATTTGATTACTTGGGAATAGGTGGTAGACATGCAAGGCATTGATTTAGTCTTCAGATGCATGTCTTGCAAAGAGTAACACCAAGAGAAATATTTCCAGTTGTTTCCTTTAGAGCTTCCACATACAGGAGTTCATTGAAATTTACCTATTTGTATTTGCCTTCTATGCACTATAAATAGAGGAAGAGGCTACGAGTTAACGGAACACAATTTTTTTATCAGCTTTTGTTTAGTAGAACATTCTTGAGTTATCCAGAATCAAGAGCATACAAGAGATTTATAGAGAAATTACAACATACAAACAATACACATGATATTAAATGTTTTCCAATATATTCAACGAACAATAGATAGGATATTATATAGCCAAGGATGTATCAAAACAACTTCCTAGTAAATAGGAACGTATACCTTGGAATAGTCACGAGTAACATAATAACCAACCATATTGTTATAATCATATAACAATTACGTGAGCACTATTATAATTTCTTAACATTCCCCCCCTTAGTGCGAACATGGGAAAAAAATTCCTTTGTACTTTCACCTGCTCATGATTTGGTGATTTTCATAGGATGATCACAAACCTCAAGGATGGTGTTGCAAATGGTTAACCAAAAACCGAGAATGGTGGTTTTGTAATTGGTTTACCAGAAACCACAAGGTGATGATTTTGCGAATGGATTACCAACAACCATGAATGGTGGTTGTTCAATTGGTTTACCACAAACCACAAATGAAGGTTTTCAAGTAGTTTACCTACAACCACATCATGATGTGCCAAGTACTATTATCAACCCTCATCATATCTCACTACAGGGAATAACATAGGAAATCTGCTAACCATACACGCACATAAAATGCTGACACTAGAAATGAAACATTGGATAATGTTCCCCCCCTCAATGTGAAATTTCTACTTATTGAAAACAAGAACTGTTAGTGTAAATCAGTAGCACCCTCTGGATGTTCTATCAGATTTCTAGTTTGACATTTTAGCATCCAGTGTGATTGCACAACATTGAATCTTTTCCCCAAGTGTGGGACTTGTAAAAGTGGGAAAAGAATCTCCAGATTAGAGGCTAGTTCCTCAACTCCTTTGTTCAAGTGTGCATAACATTCTGCAGAGGGTTTACCTATAACTTAATCAAACTTTTCCAAGGAGACAGGGTTGAGAAAATGCAAAAATAAACCTAGTCTAATTAAGGTGATGCACCAAAGGAGTAGTAGACACCTGCTACTACTGCAAACATACACAATCCACAAGAAAATACAACACAAAACATGCACAAATTGCCAAAATGTAATGAAAGATCAGGAAACAATGATAAACATATGAAAGGATTGAGAAGATTTTAATCACAGAGCATACATTATCATTTCCAGGTCCAATACAGTGCATTACAATGACCAAGAGGCAAAAGAGATGTTGTAGTTGCATGAAAAGGTAAAATTTCCACAAATCTGCCTAATGAGGAAGAAAAGGGAAGTTGCAGAGTCAGGAAAAATGTCTAACTTTTAAAAATGAGCCCATTCTGGCTTTTTACAATGTCCATTTGAGCTCAGGAGAGAGAAACATGGGAAAACATGTGAGAGGATATTTCAACCACCAACCAAATTCATAATAAAACAGCATGGGTTCCCTTAAAAATCCACTTCCCCAATGTTTTTGACCATGCTGGGAGAGAATGCGAGCCATACTTCATTAAAAATGGTGGTTGAAATGTCATTTCTGTTCATTTCCACGTGCCAGAGGCGTTTTCCAATTTTCTCCCTCCAACTCCATCAAAATACAAAATTGAGCCCTTTAATCATGTAGATAATTTCACCAGCTTTCCATTGATATAAAGAACGTGAAAAAATGAGCTTTGGACTGAAAGTTATGCCCCTCTGAACATTTAGGGCATAACAGGGCCGAAAATGGGTTGGCGGGGCAAAAATTTGAAATTTTCCCACCATTTTGCATTTGGGAAAATTTCCCCAAAAATCTCCACGCCTCGCCATCCTGGTGCCACGTGGCACTTTCTGATTAGTTGCGGGCTTTTTCCTGCTTCATTTTCCATCCTTTTGGCCTTTGGAAAATTTTCCAAAAATTCTCCGCCAGCCGAATGACCCGAGGACACGTGGCATGCTGTGATTCACGCGGGCCTTTGCTCTCAACTTTTCCATCACTGTTACCGACCACCTTCCCTGAACTAGACATGTGGCATGATCCTATTGGATGCGGGCCTTTTCCTGTTCATTTTCTTACGGGCTTGCCTTGTATTTTTTGCCGCCACGTGGACATGTGGCATGATTTTATTGGCTCGGGCTTTGGGGGCTGGGCTTTCCTTTCAAATTTTCCTCCAATTTTGCCTTTGGGAAAATTTCTCCAACTTTCCCCCCACTCCGCTGGTCCGAGGACACGTGGCTGAGCTTTCATTGGCTGTGCAGGCCTTGGGGGCAAAATTTTTTACTTTGTGCTAACCTTTGGGAAATTTTCCCACTTCTCCCCGCCAGTCCAATGACCCGACGGCCCCCGTGGACATGTGGCCTCAATCCATTGGCAGTTTTGGGGGCGGGCTTCAGGGAAAAAAATTTCCCCTCGCCAAACACTTGGGCCAAAAGGAAAAATCTCCCTTCGCACTTGTGCAATCTGATTGGTTGCCTTTAGGGCCGAAAAAATTTGTTTGTGCCCACTTAGGACACCTAACTTCTCCCTGCACGTGTCCGCATGCTTATTGGGCGGGCCTTGGGGCCAAAATATTTCTTTTGCGCCCTACCAAACACTTGGTGAAAATTTCAAATCTTCCGCCTCTGAGGACCCTCCTTTCATTGGCTTGGGTTATCCATGGGAAAATTTTCCGAACACTTGGCCATCCTCTCCCTCCTCCCGATTTCTCCGATGGTGATGTGGCACCTCCTGATTGGCCGTCGGGCCTGTCTAGGGAAAATTTCCCACAAAAACTCCACCGAGCCATAACTTCAAAAATACATGGAGTTAGGAAGAAAACTTTACCTTTCTGGAAAGTTGAGAAGGAGCTCTATCCAATGGTGCCATTTCCAGAAGGTTTTGAGTGCCTGAAAAGATAAAAAATTCTAACTGAGGCAAAAGCGAGGAAGGAATGAAGGGAGTTAGCCAAAAAAAGAGCAAGGGGTTATTTTGGATAACAATTTTGGTGACTCAGAGGGGTCATCTACCTGCTGGATGAAGTTACCAGTTGCCTGAAGCAATCCATTGGGCATGGAGTCATCAAATTCTCTACTTGGTACCCCAACTGATTAGAACAATGCAAGGAGGAAGATGGAGGGAAGAACACCATCTGATTGGAGCAAGGCCTGCAAAATACATTTCCTAGAACAACAAGCTTGTGCCAAAGCACTTAGGGAAAGAAAAGCTAAACTACAACAAAACAATGTGCATAAGCACTTGGAGGAATGAAAACCTAAGCTAATATGTACAAGGTGGAGAATTTTCCTTTAGTAGCAATGCTTTAGATGGATTCCATTGACTAGAATCTACAATTCTTCACCATCCAATGTAGACAATTAGAAGGCATTGTTGTCCTTACACTTTGTGACCATGTAGGGGCCACTCCAAATGGCATCAAATTTTGAATGCCTCCCTGGTTTTGCTCTGTCTGCATCCCATTTTAACACTAGATCCCCAACTTGGAAAGATCTATCCTTGGCCTTTCTATCAAAGGTCTTCTTGATCAAAGCTTGATCCTTCTCCATTGTTTGGGATGCCTGGTTTCTGATTTCTTGGAGCTCCATCAATTTGCATACCTTCCATGAGGTTTGAACTCCATCCAACTGTTTCATGAGTTCCAACATTGGCAACTCAAGTGTCATGGGCAAAATTGCCTCTCTTCCAAAACAAGCTTGAATGGGAACATGCCTAAGATCTGAGGGTTATCCAGGCCCACAAGGCTAGATTTCAATTTAGGAAGACCTCTAATTTTCATCAAAGTCCTGGTGCATGAGTCCTTAAAAGTTCTTGTTTGGAAGCTTGGCCATTACCTGAGGATAAGTAATTTGATGCTTAATCTGTCTTATGGCCATAGATCAGAGAATTGCTTGAATAGAAGTTACCTTAGTTACCTTGGACCCAATGAATATCAGCCAATGCATTTAATCTGATAGTTATTGTAGCAGGTATGCCAAATCTAGTTGTATCTCACCACATTCATAGAGTGGTCTAAGGATGCTAGAATTCATTTGCTTCCTTGAGTGTCAAGGCCTTAGTCCACTTGGTGAAATAATTTATTACTGAGGAATCCACTTGTGTCCTTGGCTTGAATTTGGGTTAATGACTCCAATGAATCCAAACCCCATTGCATGATGGCTTGTCAACTGAAATTGGAGCCCGCAAGGAAATTTTGGCAGGCTAAACTCTCCTACCTGCGAAGAATGCACAATTCTTCACCTCATTGATCCATGCATAACAGTCACTGAAAATATTGGGCCAATAATAGCCAGCCCTCATGATCCAATGAGAGCTATGCCACTGTTATCTAAAATTCATCCCCCGCAGGGAAATTTTGGAAAATTTTCGGTCCCGAAAGTAGCAAAGTTAAGGAAAATAAGCAGGATGGGCCCTGTGCCCAAAGAAATGTTTCTAAGTCTCATGTCACCTGGAAAAGAGCAAGTTCTGGGTGAAAACATTGCAACCGAGCCAAGCTTGGGGCACTTGAAAAATCATGAAAATCGGCTAAGCCTAGTCCAGGCAGTCCTTGGGACAGTTGGGACGTAAAATGCGAACCGGCCGAGGAAGCCTCCAGGTGATCCAACGCAGTAATTGGGACATCTGGGTGTAAAGGTATGCGCAACGGAAAGCCGATGGCTGAAAAAGGGAAACAAATTCTGCCTAATCTTTGTTTCGGCACAAGGGCTTGGGACAGCAGGGACAAAATTGAAAGACTCCTTTCACGGGTTGGACAGAAAGTTCATTTCCATTTCCATCGTGAGAGAATGTGTCCCATTCAGTCCAGGACATTGGGAAAAGTACGAGGAGGACGAACCGGCCGGAATTCTGCTGAAACATACCTCAGAATGCTTTCCGTTGATTATGGGACATTTGGTCCAAAAGTGCATGAATCACAAACGCCATTTCCCGGTTTCGAATCGCGGAGAGCCAAGAAAGTCAAATGGGCCACGTGTCTTCGCACTCAAAAGGGACCAGGGAAGCCCGAATCGGGCGGATTGGAGAAATTTGTCCCAGAGTTTGGGCTCCCATTCTTTCCGAGCTAAATCCCGTGACGCGAGTGGAGATACAAAGACCACTTTCAAAAAAATTTGAGCCTTCCAACGAGTCATAATGCATGTGTCACATTTTGAGGGTGAAAATAACAATGGGAGCTTAATGTTTTGCCGATTTTCTACTTGTGCTGTTTGGCTAATTTCTGATTGGCCTTCAATAGAAATCAGTTGTGCATGATGTCCTATGGAGCATTCTAGGTGCGACTGTGGAAACATTTGAAGTGAAAAATGCTCACCACTTTTGGTGCATCAACTTATTAGCATTAGGTTTTAGCCCCTGCATTCTCCATCTTTCTCCCTTTGTGAATTTAGAGGAAATTGAAATATTTTCCAAACCTATGAAAAAGGTCAATTGCTTCAAGTGAAAGCTCTGATCAGAGGAGTTGAGGATTTAGGAACCAACCTCTAATCTAAGATTCCTTTCCCATCCAAGTCCCACACTTGGGGAAAGATTCAATGTTGTGCAATCACACTAGATGCATTTTGGATGATCAAACTAGAAGCTTGATCCATCCTTTCGGGTGCTTAGCTTGATTTTCAAAGACTAATCTTTTACAATGGTGGAGAATTTTCTTCACGATTCAGTATCAATGCTTCAGCCCTTCGGATTCCATATGAGAAAGAATCTGTAATTCTCTCACCATCCAATGTAGAAATTGGAAGGCATTGCTCAGCAACAGTTTTAATGGCATGTAGGGGCCACTCCAAATGGCATCAAATTTTGAATGCCTCCCCGGTTTTGCATATCGTGTCTGCATCCCATTTTAACACTAGATCTCCTAACTTGGAAAGATCTATCCTTGGCCTTTCTATCAAAAGTCGTTCTTGATCAATGGCTTGATCTTTCTCCATTGCTTGGGATGCATGATTTCTAATCTCCTAGAGCTCCATCAATTCTGCATACCTAACCTCCATGGGTCCAAACTCCAACAACTCCAACTGTTTCATGAGTTCCAATGTTGGCAACTCAAGTGACATGGGAAAAATTACCTCTCTTCCATAAACAAGCTTGAATGGAGAATTACCTTAGATCTCTTGGGAGTTATCCTATCAGCCCACAAGGCTGATTTCAATTTAGTATGCCAAGACCTCTGATTTTCATCAAGAGTCCTTTTGATGATCCTTAACAAGTTCTTGTTTGTAGATTCAGCTTGGCCATTACCCTTGTAGGATAATAATTTGATGAAGTGCTTAGGTAGATCCCATTCTTGACAGCCCATTCAGTTACCTTGGACCCAATGAATGCCAATGCATTATCTGATATTATTGTAGTAGGTATGCCAAATCTAGTTTCTATTCCTTCATAGAAGTCTAGGATGCTTCATTCATTTGCTTCCTTAAGTGTTATTGCCTCAGTCCACTTGGTGAAGTAATCTGTTGCTGTTAGAATCCACTTGTGTCCTTGGCTTGAATTTGGGTTAATGACTCCAATGAAGTCCAAACCCTATTGCATGAATGGTTGGTCAACTGAAATTGGATGCAATGGAAGGGTGGCTAGTCTCTCCTTACCTGTGAAGAATGCACAATTCTTGCACCTCTTGATCCATGCATAACAGTCACTAAAAATCTTGGGCCAATAATAGCCAGCCCTCATGATCTTGAGAGCTATCACTCTTGGTGCAAAATGACCCCTAGCTGATCCACCATGGAACTCTTCCAACACTCTGTGAATCTGATTTGTACCAATGCATCTCAGCAGCACTCCATTCACATCCCTTTTGAATAAAACACCATCAACAAGGGCATATGGGACAGCCTACAATCTGAAGTGTCTCCTTTTGGTTTTATTCATCTCTGGAGGGCATAGGCCTGTGTGTAGGAAGTGCATTATGTCTTGGGTCCAGCAAGGAGTGAGGACACCATCATTTTCTTCTTGAGTGCTTCCTTGTTCATGGTTGTCTTGCAACACCAAAACAACCTCTTTCTCATTGCATGCTTCCGTTTGTTTTCTCAAGACCAACTGCTCACACAATACTTTTCCTCTAACCAACTTGGTGACTTTGATCTCAATGTCATACTCCATGACACGAGTAATTCACCCTGCTCTCTTTTCATTTAGGTCTTTATTGAGGAGGAAGTCTTTAACTCCCACATGAGAAACCAGCAGTTGAACCTTGTTGTTTGAAACTAAAAGCTTAAATTTCTTCAAGCTCCTAATCACTGCAAGAACATGCTTCTCAATGAAGGAATATCTCACCTCATAGTCCTCCAGGATTTGGCTGAAGAAAGCAATTGGCTGCTCATCATTATCTTTGTTCTGCTGTACCAAAATTGCAGAAATAGTATCATCACCTCCAAATGCATAGAGGATGAAATCCTTGGAGAAATCTGGGTTAATGAGAGTTGGAGCTTGTGAGATAGCTTCTTTGATTGCTTCAAAACTTGCCTTGCCCTCTGTTGTCCATTTGAAAGCTATGCTTTTCTTTAACATCTTGGTGATAGGCTTGACTAGGGCTGCAAAATTTGGGACAAACCTCCGAACAAAATTTATCCTTCCCAAGAAACTTTGGAGGGCTTTCTTGTGGCTTGGCAATGGTAGTGCTCTTATGGCTTCAACTCTTTCTAGATCAATTGCTAATCCTTCTTTGGAGACAATGTGGCCAAGGAGCTTTCCTTCATGAGCTAGAAAAATACACTTTTTGGGATTCAAGGATACCCCAAATCTTCTGCACCTTTGGAACACTTGTCTCAAATGAAAGAGATGGTCTGCTGCATTTTTTGAAAAAACAGTGATATCATCTAGATATATCAGCACCATTTTGTTAATCAAATCCTTGAACGCCATGTCCATTGCCCTTTGGAATGTAGCTCCAGCGTTGGACAACCCAAATGGCATTTTTCTATATGCATAAGTCCCCCATTTGGTTGTGAAGGTTGTCTTGAACTGATCCTCTTCCTTCACCATAATCTGATTGTACCCTGAATAGCCATCAAGCAATGAAAACCTTTCAGAGCCAGCAACAACTTGTAAAATCTGCTCCATAGAAGGAAGTGGGTAATGATCCTTGAGAGATGCTCTATTCAAATCTCTGAAGTCAACACACAATCTGATTTCTCCACTCTTCTTTCTAACTGGAACCAAGTTGGCTACCCAACTAGAATGCTTGATAGGGAATATGATACTTGACTCTATCAACTTATTCAATTCTTTTCTCATGAGAGGCTCCATGTGTGGATTGACTGGCCTTTGTTTTTACCTGATGGGTTTAGCACTTGGGTCCAATTCAATGGTGTGTTGAGCTAACTTGGGATTGAAACCTTTCAAATCTTCATAGCTCCAAGAAAACACATCAGGGAATTCTTGACAAAGCTGTATGAACTCATACCTTTCTTGCTCAGTTGTCACTTTACCAATTTGGAGTGACTTGCCTTCTTCCACCAAGATGGGCACTGAATCTTCTCCCTTGACTTGGATGTTTGCTTTCTCCTTCCTAAACTGATCATTAGGATTGAAAATGGACTCCAAAGTGACAAGTCCCTTTGGTAGTTTGTTGGTTCTCAGCTGTACCACTTGATCACCATACTGTTGTTCTAACTTTTCCTGATTTTTAGCTGAGAACTCAGCCTCTTCTTGCAAGAAATGAATGATTTGTTGATCATTTTCAAACACTTGCCAACTTACATTGTTGTCTGGAACTGAAGGCCTTACAATCACATGAATGTTTGGTTGTACTTTGTCTTTCTTGATGCTTTCAACAACATCAAAGGCTTCTCCAACTGCTGTAAGCCTGTCAGCAGCTTGGTTCTCTTTTCTAGGGATGGACTTGATGCTAAAGCCCTCAAAATCTTCAATGAGGTCCCACACCCTATTTTTGTAGCACTTGAGAAGATCATTCTTGGCAGCATGTTGCCCTTTAACTTGGTTGACAATCAGCTCACTGTCACCAAAGACTTGCAAGTTCTTTATTCCTCTCTTGATTGACCAATGCAATCCTTGTATCAAAGCTTCATACTTCAGCAGTGTTATTAGAACATGCAAACTGAAATCTAAAAGCTGAATAATACTTAACTCCTTGAGGTGAAACAAGCATAGCTCCCCCTCCTGCACCTTGTCTACTTCTTGATCCATCAAAGAACAACTGCCATACCTCATTGTCATCCTTGTGGTCTGGCTTGGTGATGCTAGGAATAGGCTGATTTTCTTCATGCATGCAATAGACTCCTAGCTCAGATTCTTCTATTTCTTGATAAGGATCAAAAGCATGCACCTTGCTTTTCCCATTCATCAAGAGTCAAATCTGGGATGCTTCCAACCTTGGTGTCAGCTTCATCAGTGCTTGGATAATCCTCTTGATCAAACGCTGAACAGTTGGTATTGATTTGGCTTGGAGTGTGAGGCTCAATGTGAAAGTTTGCAATAGGCTCAGATCTGATTGTGGCTTTGGTTCCATATCTTGTTCTGAACAACATGTGTGACCAATCAGTAGATAAGTAACCTCCAATCTTAGCTATGAAATCCCTTGACAAACATAGGGCAAAGAGTGGTGGAAGATCTATCACTGAGACATCTTGCAAAACAACAACATTGGGGCATGCATGCAAAGTAAGACTCAAGTTTTTAATCACTCCTACTATTGTCACTGTTGTCCCATCCAATTGCACTACCCCTTTGGATATGACTTCATATTGGAGCCCCAACTGATCAGCTATTTTCTTGGGCATTACTGAACTACTTGCCCCGGAATCAATCATGCAATTGTGTACTAATTGGTCCCCAATGATCAATGAAACATAGAATGGAGGGGGCTTCAACATTTTACCTTGCTGTCCTCCATGATTCCCTTCAGGCTGGGCAGCATTTGTGAGTACCTTCTCTTGCATTTGGACCTATTGATTTGAAGTTGACCAGTCCTTCATGGCAGCTTGTAACAAATCTTTTTGGCCTGGGATGGATAGTGATTCCCACATTGATATGTTTACATTTGTCTTCTTCATCTGATCAATGATGTTGAATGGAGATGAAGCATCTCTCTGCTGCCCTTTGGCCTGCACATTCATTCCTTGCACATGGGCAGCAACAACTGGCATCTGAGTTGGTCTAGGAGCTGGTTTGGGCAGTCCTTGCATGTTTGGAACTGCATTTTGTTTGCCAACAGTTTGTGGAGTGGTAGAAGGTTGTGGATTACTTGGAGCCAATGGCTGTCCTTCACCCAAATTTCTCCTTTTTGACCTTGTGTTGGCTGCAACACTTTGAGAGATTGTTTGATTCATGCCACAAAAGTCTTCTTCCTGCCAGTTCACAAGTGTGGTATCATTTGGAGCTGATTGTTGATGGGATGTCTCTTGTTGTTGGTTATTTCCTTGACTCCCTTCACCCTCCACACCAGTTGTTGTTACCATTAATGCTTGATTTAGGGCACCATTGAAGCACATAGACTGGTTGTGAGGTTCATTGCATGGGAAACACCAACATACTCTTGAGCTATGTTGTTTTGTACTGGCACTAGTGCTTTAGAGGCATATGTAACATTAGGATTATAGGGCTGAAATGGTCTGTTGGCAGGAGGCCTTGCTTGGTTTTGATTTGTAGCTAGATTGGGTGGTCTTTGAGGCTAATATGGCTACCTGTTAGGCTGAGCTTGAGGCTGATATGAAGGTCTAAAACTTTGGGCTTGCTGCCTCTTGAGTGTAACCAGCTCATTACCTAAATTTTGCAATTGCTTCATGACTTCTTGAAGTTCATTTGAGGCACTAGAAGATGAAGTAGAAGCTTCACTTGAATTCTGATTTCTAGGAGTGGGAATAGGAGCTAAAATAGGCACTTGACTAGTGCTTGGACTCTCTAAATTTGGATACAATGGCATTGGAGGCCTAGGAGCTAGCTTACCAGCTTGAATCAGACAATTTTCAGCTCTAATGGCAATGTTATAAGTAGCAGGGATAGTTGTGCCTCCCATGGATTGAATCAACATAGAAATATCAGAATTTAAAGCTTTAAGGTAATATAGAAAAGCACCTTCTGTTGTTGGCCTTACTGCCATTGGAATTCTCTCCCAAGTCCTTTGAAATCTAAAGTTGAAGTCAGTCAGCTGCTCATTGGGAGCTCTCTTGATAGTTGTCAATTGTTCCAAAAGGGACAAGTTATCTCCCTTTTCTCCAAACTACTCATGGAGGGCTATACATAACTGGTTCCAATTTTGGATAGAGCCTGAAGCAAGGCTCCTGAACCATTGCAAATCTTTCCCTTTGAATGAAGATGCCAGCAGTTTGACAGCAACTTGCATCTCATCAATCTCATGGATTGCACAAATATTAGCAATATCCTTGACATGATCACCAGGAGTGGTCTGATTCTCTCCAGTAAAGTATGGAATGTTCTTCAATGCTACAACTGGGATTGGATTTTTTGCATTGAGAGCAAGTGGGCTGCTGCCAGTGAAATTGACATATGGGTTGTGTTGTGCCATTCTGATTGGCCTTAGAACCCTTGTTGATTGGATGAAAGGTCTACCAGGTGGAGGAGTTGATAGAGTTCTGTTTGGTGGAGATGGAGACCTTTGAATTCTCCTCCCTCTTTGTCTTCTTCTTGGAGATAATTGCAGATACTCAAACAATACTTCTTCTTCTCCAACTCTTGACCTTGTGGAGATTCTTCTCATGAGTTTTTCATGTCTGGATTGCTAAAACCAGTTGATTCTTCTTCCTTGGAGTCGCCAGATGTGTAATTCAGGGCTCTTTTAAGCAAGAAACTTGCAAAAAATGCACATCAATTTTGTTGCAATGAAGATGAAGACCTCTAAGGTCCCACCGGGTGTGCCAAAACTGTTAGTGCAAATCAGCAGCACCCTCTGGATGTTCTATCAGATTTCTAGTTTGACATTTTAGCATCCAGTGTGATTGCACAACATTGAATCTTTTCCCCAAGTGTGGGAATTGTAAAAGTGGGAAAAGAATCTCCAGATTAGAGGCTGGTTCCTCAACTCCTCTGTTCAATTGTGCATAACATTCTGCAGAGGGTTTACCTATAACTTAATCAAACTTTGCCAAGGAGACAGGGTTGAGAAAATACAAAAATAAACCTAGTCTAATTAAGGTGATGCACCAAAGGAGTAGTAGACACCTGCTACTGCAAAACATACACAATCCACAAGAAAATACAGCACAAAACATGCACAAATTTCCAAAATGTAATGAGAGATCAGGAAACAATGATAAACATATGAAAGGATTGAGAAAATTTTAATCACAGAGCATACATTATCATTCCAGGTCCAATACAGTGCATTACAATGACCAAGAGGCAAAAGAGATGTTGTATTTGCATGAAAAGGTAAAAATTCCACAAATCTACCTGATGAGGAAGAAAAGAGAAGTTGCAGAGCTAGAAAAATGTCTAACTTTTCAAAAAAGAGCCCATTCTAGCTTTTACAATGCAAATTCGAAGCTCAGGAGAGAGAAACACGGGAAAACATGAAAGATGCTTTAACCACCAACCAAATGGTATAAAAATAGCATGGGTTCCCTTAAAATCCATTCCCAATGTTTTTAACCATGCTGGGAGAGAATGTGAGCCATACTTCATTAAAAATGGTGGTTGAAATGTCAGTTTTGTTCATTTCCACGTGCCAGAGGTGTTTTCCAATTTTCTCTCTCCAAACTCCACCAAAACACAAAATTGAGCCTAGAATCATGTAGATAATTTCACCATCTTTCCATTGATATAAAGAACATGAAAAAACTGAGCTCTGGATCGAAAGTTATGCCCCTCTGAACATTTAGGGAAAAACAGGGCCAAAATGGGTTGGCGGGCCGAAAATTTGAAATTTTCCCACCTTTTTGCATTTGGGAAAATTTCCCCAAAAATCTCCATGCCCCACTGTTCTGGTGCCACATGGCATGTTTTGATTGGTTGTGGGCCCTTCCTGCTTCATTTCCCATCGTTTCAGCCTTTGGAAAATTTTCCAAAAATTCTCCGCCGGCTGAATGACCCGAGGACACGTGTCATGCTGTGATTCACCGCGGGCATTTGCTCTCAACTTTTCCGTCACTGTTGACCATCTTCCCTGAGCTGGACACATGGCAGAATTCCATTGGACACAGGTCTTTCATGTTCATTTTTCCCTGCGGGCTGCCTTGTGTTTTTTGCCGCCACATGGACACGTGGCATAATCTTATTGGCTCAAGCTTTGGGGGGCGGGCTTTTCCTTTCAATTTTTCCTTTGATTTTGCTTTGGGAAAAATTCCCAACTTTCCCCTGCCTCCACTGACCTGAGGACATGTGGCTTCTTTCAATTAGTTGCGTGGGCCTTGGGGCCAAAATTTTCCTTTGCGCTAACCTTTGGGAAATTTTCCCAACTTCTTCCCGCCGTTCTGACCCCCGACGCCCCCTTGGGACATGTGGCTTCTTCTATTGGATCGGGCCTTGGGGGGTGGAATTTCTTTTCAAATTTTCCAAACACTTGGGTGAAAAGGAAAAATTTCCTTCCTCCTCTGACCCCTTGGGTGACAAGGACACGTGGCTGCACCAATGCTATTGGATGTGGGCCTTGGGCCAAAAAATTTTACTTGTGCCAACCCTTTGGAAATTTTCCCAACTTCTCCCCGCCTGGACACGTGGTTGTATCTTATTCACCAGTGGGGCCTCGGGCCAAAAATTTCCTCTTTGAACCCCACCAATCACTTGCTAAAAATTTCAAGTTTACCTCCGCCTCTGCCCTTTTGAGGACACGTGGCTTCTTCGTATTGGCTCGGGTTTTCCATGGGAAAATTTCCCATTGAACACCAAAAAAAATTTCAAAAAAATTTCTCTCCACCTCCCGATTGATCCGATGCCATATTGGCCGGCGGGCCTGTCTTTTCCCACAAAAACTACATAACTTCAAAAATACATGGAGTTAGGAGGAAAACTTTACCTTTCTGGAAAGCTGAGAAATAGCTCTATCCAATGGTGCCATTTCCAGAACATTTTGAGAGCCTGAAAAGATGAAAAATTCATGACTGAGGCACAAGGGAGGAAATAATGAAGGGAGTTAGCTGAAAAATAAGCAAGGGGCTTATTTTGGATAACAAGCTTGACACAACGAGTTTATAATAGGCTTATTTACAAAGACAATGAATGGAAATTGGACTCTACTATATTATCAGCACACCTCGCGAAGAACACTACCTATTGACTGTATAAGCAAGAAAAAGATACGATAAAAATTAAAAACTTTTTACAACAGAAATGGATAGTGAATCTAACAATATGACAAGAGGAGCTAATCCAGAATTAAGATTGACCAAATACAACTAAAAAAAACAAATAATAAGTATTATTTCGTAGATGCAAATGCTCATATCTGGATTTGATGTAGAGACCAAGAGTGTGCATGAAGAGAAGAGTCTAATGAGAAACTGTGGCGAGTTGGAATGAAATTCACCTGGGACTCAGTCAACGCCAAATTTGTTGATGCAGATCTGAGATAATACGAACACCGACCCATAGAACCACGACCTTGTAGAGGACTGAACACGGCTTACAGCATAATAGACTTGAGGATTGATGCATGCATAATTATAAAGCTTTGTGATACTTGGCATTGGTCTTCTTGTAAGGCACATAGACACTGAGCAAAAATGCATAAAGTAACGTGCGGTCCTATAAAACTGTCATTTTCAATGAAATCTGTGGGTTGTGCATAACAAAACAGTCTTATATGATTATCAATGAAAAAATATCCACATGTTTTCCATATTGTTGGAAGAACATGCGCTCAATGCAAGGATGGAAGAGAAAAAGATATCATGAAAACTTCATTGAGGATTTTCTTCAAACGTAGGGATTGGTATTGGAAAACCACGTGGCATTCCAAAGAAGAATAGATCACACATATGCCTTGAAGCCAAATTCAATACAGGAAACATAAGCTCGTGGAAAATAAACCAATTATTATTCTTGCATTGACCAATATGGAAAATGCTCTGTAGATATGTCCCACAACTGTAAATTAGTGCTAAACAGGGATAATATTATGCCCAAAATACCGTTCCAAGGATGAGTTAATCGAATTTGATCCTCAATGAACCCGAATACAGATCAAGTGTGATATGAAGACCAAATGAACGCGGGACTGTCATGGATCTGATAGAAAAGAAAATTGGGATATAAAAATTAATATTTCCATTGCTATGAGCATTAGAAGATCGTTGTCCCTCCAAAAATTAGCATGCCATACAGATACTGAAACATATCATGGCTGCTCTGATACCAAATCAAGAGCATACAAGAGATTTACAGAGAAATTACAGCATACAAACAATACGTATGATATTAAATGTTTTCCAATATATTCAACGTATAATAGATATGCTATTATATAGCCAAGGATATAGAAAAACAACTTCCTAGTAAATAGGAACGTATACCCTAGAACCGGTAACATAATAACAAACCATATTGTTATAACTATATAACAATTACGTGAGCAGTGTTATAATTTCCTAACACAGACTTTATGCGTAACTCTTGATGTTATTTCAGTGAAAGCTAGGGGATTGAACAAAAGGTAGATTTCCAGAGAACTTTGTGTCTACGGTGCTTTGCTCATCACTTCTAGATGTGAAGTTTTAGGTAAAATTTGTGTTATCTAAGACCTAGGTTAGAAGTTATTCCTTTCCCTTTCTATTGAATGCTGTGAGTTTTATCTATTTATTTAATTTGTATGGATGAGACCAACTCTGAAAGCTATTGGTTAAATCGACATATATTCCTTTCTTCTTTCCTTAATTCTATTATTTCCCCTTCTGCAAATCTTTTAATCACGGCTGGTTACTTGCTACCAAATTGCTTAGTTGTGGTTCACGAGATGTAGTAATTAAAGTAAAACCCCTGAAAATAGTTATTAGGATTCACCCTTACCAAATTGATAAACATCTTACACAGGAGCCTCACCGTTAAATGAGGGAGACTTATCTCATGACTGCCTAGGTTTTAAGCTATGCATAAAATCTAGCCAAAATTATTTTCTCGGAAAAAAATTGTAAAACTAAAGTAATTGGTTAAAAGCCATTACCTCAAGTTATTTGAAAATGTCCTTTTAATTAAGAATATGTAGCAGAAATGCAAGGCATTGATTTAGTCTTCGGTTGTAAATCATGTATGTCATGCAAAGAGGAATTCCAAGATGAAGATTGCCAAATGTTCCATTTTTATAGCTTCCACATGCAGGAAATCATTGAGAGTTTCCTATTTGTAATTTCCCTCTATGAATTATAAATAGAGGAAGAGCCTACGAGTTGAATCATCAGAACTTGTTCAAGATAACTTGTTTTAGCAAAGGTGTTTGTAACTAAAGAATTCTTGAGTTTTCAGACTTTTTACTGGAATCCTTGATGTGATTTCTGTGAAAGCTGGGGATTGAATAAAAGGTGGATTTCTAGAGAACTTTGTGTCTAAAGTGCTTTGCTGATTACTTATATTCAAGGTTTTAGATAAAATTTGTGTTATCTTAGATCTAGGTTATAAGTTGTTTCTTTCCCTCTTTGCTAAATGTTATGATTTATCTATTTATTTAATTTGCGTGGATGAGACTAACTCTGATAACTATTGGTTGAGTCAGCACATCTTACTTTCTTCTTTCCCTACTTCTTTTCTTCCCCATTTTGTAAATATCTCATCACAACTGCTTACTTGCTGCCAAATTACCCAGCTGTGGTTCATGAGATGAGGGAATTAAAGTAAAATGCCTGAAAGTAGTTATTAGGATTCACCACAGTAAAATAGATAAACATCTTACACAGGATCTTCACCGTTAAATGAAGGAGATCTATCTCATGACTGCCTAGGTTTTATGCTGTGTATAAAATCTAACCAACACATGACACCACATATCTTCACTACCAATCAACCTTCATACTTGAACATAGTTGAAAACTCATTGAGACATCTAAACTCCCTTTTCCATCAATGAAATTTGAAATCAATGAAAACTATACAGAAAAATTCAACAATATCGCTCTTTATCATTAACGGAAACCACGTTCAGAAACATTAATGGAAATCACAAATGAAAACACCTACAAGAATCCCTTTTCATGTTTTTGAGTCTACTATCCCCCTTTGAAATCTATGTCAAAGGCACTATTTGACAACTTGACATGAAAATTAATGAAAACAAACAATGATGAAAATGACTCAACTTACTTGTTGGCTCCTTGGTCTTCGTTTACTTTCTTGAATTCAACTGTGCTATGAGATATTCATGGACTTAATATGAACATGCACATATAGTTCCCCCTAAGAGATTATTCACCATACTTAGCTTTGTTATGACTTTAAAGGCAGCAAAAAATTATGTTATGACCATGTCTTCAAAACTCATTTCTTTTCCTATGCCTTTGGTCCTCAAACCTACTATAGACCCTACTCTACTTTTAACTCTATCATGTGATTTCTTTTCTTTTTCTTAACCCACTTCTTCGTCCTTCATAGATCACTATGAGAAAGTACGTATCTATCTTGTTCTTTATTTCACTCTGATTCTATCTTCCTCGTCCTTGAGAAAAAAACTCCCCCTAGGATGATGTAACATTTCAACTCTTTTTTAGATCTTCGTGACTGATGCCATGAATCATAGGATTGTAACCAATCTCATAAATCAAAGTCATACCATCTTCTTGGACCTCCTTTAAACAAAAATAAGGACAACATTCCTTGCTCATGGAGTCAACAAGCCTCAAGTTCCTTTACACAACTAACTGAAACCCATACCTTAATAGTTTTTCATATCTATCACAGTCTTGATACTTTGTTTCAATTCTTCTTACAAAAATTTCACCTTTGCATATTGACATGCTTCATGGCCCTCTTTACTGCATAGGATTGCTCATCTTTCAAGTGATACTTGAAGCTTTGGGAAACATCTTTGTAAGCATATATCATGATTATATAATAATTACATGCCTTCACACATGCAATTTTTATGTCTTCAACCTGGAATCACAACATCTTCTCGCAGCACCAGTTCAAGGAAAAAAACTTGTTAGACCAATCCTTCAACGTCAGCACAAGATCATAGTCTTGAAGAGATACTCTTCTATCATCCATACTGAAGCAAATACATGGTTTGATGAGACATATTGCTCATTTCTCAAGACTTGGCTAGTTACATATAACATTTGGACCTTTGCATAGTAGCACAGACCACTGATAAGATTTGATGCATATTATTGATATCTTGAACTTGGCACCAAATATGAGAGTGTACACTTTCACTAATTGCTACAGACCTGATAATGACACCAAGACCACTTCTTCCAAACAAAATAATGACCAAGGCTGTGTTATCCTCTGTTTCTTATGGATCTCATCACCAAATAAGGAATTAAAGACTCTTCTATTTTTCTAAAACATTTTCCCAAGAGCACACAAATGGATTAAAATGGAAACATGCTTCGAATAATCGCATATCACTCCTCTTAGAGTATATACTAAGTCATTCAACTAATATCAGGACCTTATTCAACATGCGAAGACCAAATTCCAATCCAACTAACTATATAAATCTTCTCATAAACTTGAAATGATGATAGTAAGACAATCATACCTCTAACTTGACTTAGGACATACAAAATTTGACGAGTCAACAACCTCAGTGATATTTACATAACAACATCAGACCTTTCTTCTTGATGTACCACAACATTAGGTCTAATAGAGAATTTTTTTTTGCATGTTTGATTCAAACCACCTTTTTGAAAAGCCTAATATTGATAATCAGGTCAAGAGTACTTCAAAGTAAAAACACCTCATCAAAAAATTCCAAGAGATCAAACAAACTATATAGAACTTGTACCAATTGTTCATGATCACCAAATGTTGCTACAACATGAAAAACATCAACCAACTCTTCAAACCACCATAACTAGGTTTCAGCCGTCTAGGCCAAAACTGGTTGGGTAACTTTAGTGACTTAGTACACAAAATTTCTTCACATAACCTATCTGAAACTTGTCATTTCCATTTATCACTCTTGCCAAGGTATTTGGAACAATAGGTAATGCATCATTAAACTTCAATCTCAGCTCTGTACTTACAAATCTCCATAAAACAAGATTTTTTCTCCAACTTACTGAAGCACCTAAAACATGAAATCACCATCAACTGGAGCTTTGAAGAGTCCTCTACATGCATGGCTCATCACATTTACCTTTCCACTTCATTTGGAGACCATACCATGCAAACCTCTCCTATCGCTTGTTATTCATTTCCCCCCTAGGAAAAATTGGACAACTTGAAAAAATGGACTTGGGTACTTGGTGGAGCTTCAATGAAGAATCTGGAAAATTTTAGGTATTTTCATGTTTTGGGCACTTGTGTTTGTTTTGAGGCACCTCCTTTCTTCTCTACCAGGCTTTAGAAGACTCTATACTTAACTAATTTTAGCATTAAAAAGTGTTATGCAGAAATGTTTTTTCTCTAAGATGGACACTGTAACTCTTCCATGAGGCATAAATCCTCAACTCTCCACATGGGCCTAAAGTTAGGAAAAATTGAGAAGTTTGGGTCAAATTGCAGTGTAATGTGGGTTTTTAGATGGCGGAGGAACTAAGGGTACTAGTTCGGTGGGGTCTCAATTCTCCACATCTCCACTTTGGCCAAAAATGCAAAGGAGTTAGTGTATTGCTGGCTGGGTATGGAGATGCGGGCATAAAGGTGTCGAGTGGAATGAGTTCCATCTGGGAACAATGGTTAAACGCAGGCCGAAGCCGAGCTGCAAGTCGAAAGGAAGCTTCAGAGTGTACAATAGAAGGGGTGCAAGAGAACACGATGGGGGTGGAATAGTTCCGGGGAACCAATGAGTTCCCCATATGGCGTGTCGGGCTACAAACAAGAATGCCAAAGGTAGGATTCAGTGTGGAGGCGGGGTGGAGACAAGGGGGTCGCGGGCACCTAAGTCCCAGGTGGAAAAATTCCTAAGTTCCACCCTAGACCTGATACTCCGAGTACTAAACACCCCCAAAGTTCAATGCAAAGCCAAAAATGACAAAAATTAGTGGCTCAAGTGGTACCTAGTTCCATACCTTCCTCGAGTGCTCCGCCCACCCTAAATTATCCACAACAAAGGGATGAATAGTTAAATGTGGACTATGGGAGTCCGCGTGGAACTCGTGTTCCTGACCTCCTTGAACTTAAAAGGGCCATAAAGTTTCACCTTGTTGCTCCCAATTTCATAAATTTTATATCATTGGAAAGGTCTTAACATCCTCTACACTATGGAAGCTATATTTTTTAATTTAGGTGAGGGTAGGTGGGTAAAAAAGGGAAAAACATATCCAGCATTAAAAGCAACATAGTTCTAGGTAGCTGAACAACCAAAATTAAAGAAGTATGGTGCCATTTTATTCTCCAACAAGCAAAATGACATGGGGAGTGGGTTTCATAGGTCGTTCCCACGATTGTTTTCAGAGAATTAATGCATCTTGTTGGTGGGTGAAGGCATAAATTTTAATTTCCCTCTATTGTCCCTGTATTTCTCTCTCCTATTTTTATCTATTGTAAATAGAAAAGAGGCTCATTTGTAAGGGGGGACATTCTTGTAATGTTTGTGCATCATTCTCCAATGTTGCAATTTGTATTGTGAGTTGTAAGCCTCAAATTTGAGCAGTTGTAGGGTGATTCTTGCCTCCTTCCTCCATTGTACTAATATGTGCATACCTAAAGCAATAAAATACTTGTTTTATGGCTATTACTATGTCCTAGCTGGTGTTCTATTACATTTCTTGCCTCTTTATTACATTTGTAGGTGTTTTTTGCATATTATGTTCTCCTTGTAGGGTTTGAATCTATTGTGCTTCATCAAAGTGGTGGTTTGAATGTTGTTTTGGACTGTGGAACTCATATCTTCCCTCTCCTTCCTCATTTTTATTCCATTTCCATCATTTGGGAGTGTCTCTCCACCCTATTCTTGGTGTTATCACCTTTTTTAGTGTAATATTTCCCATTTTCATGCATTTCCTCTCTCCCTGGTCCCTTGGAATCATAGAATAGGAGTAGATAACTATATTTTCTTCCTTAGGAGTAGCTTAGCATTAGGATTAGGTAGAGGAACCAACCTTCTCTGGAGGTTTGTCTTAATTGCAAGGGTCCCACACCTTGATACAATCCCATGTTACCAAAATACATTGATTGCTCATCCAAATTTCGTGACAAATTAGAGTGTGTTATTTTTTGGTGATAACATGGATTTAGAACTAGGGTTTTAGACCACCTCTACTTCTCAATGACTGTTCATAAAGCTCTGATGTCCAAAATAATTCATTATTTTTACAAAATGATATTAGATCCATGTAAAAAAATCCATGAAATCCTTATAGTCTCATGTAAATCTCACATGTGTGGGTGAGCAAATGAAGTTGCCTATCAAGTTGGTTTTTACCTTCTCAAGAGCTCGGTTTGATCAAAAATTACAATTTTCCTACTTTTTCTACACTTCCTTGACTTGAAATTTGAACCAAAGCACCATAACAACATATTCCATGCTTTCCAATTTTCATTCATGATCAAATGCATATAAATTTTTCTAACCACCATTACTTACCTGCATCTACATGCCTTGTTCTCACTGATCTACTTCAAAAGTACTTTATATATGCACTTATCAGCTAAAGTATGAAGTGATACTCCTTAGAAACATGCTAAGACATGTCAAAACACCTTATACACAATCATATAAGATTGATCTATTCCATATTCCATGCTACCATACCATACCCCAAGCACTAAGTCTAGGAATATACCTAGAATTATTTGAACCAATACATACTTCACATGAACCAAACTTGACATCCTCTTATAGACTCATTAACACCTTTGACTCATCATAATAACCATTATTGACCTATTGAATACCTCATACAACCTTTGGAGTGCTCATAATAGCTTGAACATACCTAAAACCATGGTTAGACACCATGACACAACAACATCATGACACCACATCTCTCCACTACCAATCAACCTTCATATTTGAACATAGATGAAACCTCATAGACACACCTAAAATACCTTTGCCATTAATTAAATTTGACATCAATGAAAACTATATAGACACAATGCCCAAAAATTTGTAGGGTATTGTGAGGACATGAGAGCTTATCAAATTTTAGATCATGATACTCATGAGGTTATTTTTCAAACTCATGTTGTTAGTGTAGGTTATTATTTATCCTTTTATTTGTTTATTAGGATAATTCTTGCACTTGGTTATCTCTACACTTGTTGAGTTAGCTTGCTTAGGTGTACTAGTTGTGTAGAGTTAGCTTGTTAGTCTTGTGGAGTTAGCTTATCTGCCAATATCAGTTAGTGGGAGTTCTCACTACTATTTTAGGTGGTAGTTGCACTTTCCTCCTCCTATATGTACATCTGATTATTGAGTTAATTCATGGACATTATTGAGTTGGATTTCATGTTATTGCATTATTATTTCATTATTTAATTTGTAAATCCTTTTGTAAGGTTATTCTGGCAAATTCCTTCTCAAATTTTAAATGGTGCATTTGTTATTATCATCTGAGATCTTTTCTGCTTGGAACAATCTCCTTAATTCTTCTCATGGTATCAGAGTGGTTTATGATGTAGACATCCATCTATAAGTTTTTTTATACAAGCGAGGGTTTTATACGTTTCATATATTTGAAGATTGGTTTTGTAGTATGTTTTGTAACATGTATTTTTATGTGAAACAGAGGGTACCATTAGCTCCGAAATGGTGCCAAAATCATAGAATTGACTGTAAACTTGACCATGTTATAACATTTTCAAATTTGGGTATTTTCAAGGCTTGATTTTGATGTGTTTTTTCAAAAAAGAATCTGTACAATTGATACATTCCTAAATTTTTTTTGACACAAAATTATATCATATTTTGGTTTGTTTTTTTTGATAACACCATACCATGGTTGTTCTTTCTCTTTTGGATAAACAATAGGATACCTTTTCTGCTCTACTGATTTTGAAATATTTGGAGAAATCAAGACTTTATCAACTACATTGTACTTTTTGGATGCAATGTGTTTTATCCTTTGGAGATGGACCCCTAAGGATAATTTATGTGATATATTTTTTCCTTTAGCAACCAAGGATGTGTACACCTTTGGTGATTTTATATTTCTCTAGAACATCCCTACCTTCTAGATGCACATATTTTATCCATTAGACATAGACTAGTTGTACCTTTTGGCTAAATTTATTTTATCCTAGGGTTTCTTATAACGTGTAAATGGATGCAGCTGCTTTAACCTCTAGATGTGACCCTACCTTTCCACAAGGATGTATATTTTATCCATTTAACATTTGACTATACTTTTCAATAATACATTCTTTTATCCTTTGGTCGTAGACAAGTACAATTTGGATGCAAATTTGCCTTAAGGATGGATTTAGCTTTTGGGTAAATCTTTTATCTTTTAGTTGACAAAGACTAAGGGTGAGGCTCTTTGGATGGCACAATTTACCCTCACAAAATTTGAGTCATCATGTGTACCTTGCTCTTAAAAAACAAGTGGTTACAATAGGTTATCCTTTTTAATAGCATTTTTTAACCTTTTGGAGCTCATAATATTTTATTTGTAAATAATTGCTCAAATTAAGGTGATTATTTTTGAAATTGTGTATTTTTTCAAGATTTCTCTGCATTGAGTGACATATTTATACACATATTTCATTGGTAAAAGGTAATTTTATTTGAGCTTATTTAATATTTATATGCACTACTTTATAAAGTGCCAAAATATGGGGGTGTTGTAATCACATGTGGACACATTTTCAGTTGAGCCTGATGTCTTAATTTTTTTGGTGTTGTGTTATTTTTTGATCTATCATGGATTCTGAGAATTATGAGATGATTTTTTCTCTGAAGTGTGTGGACTTCAGGAGGACATAGTAAAATTTGTGGAAGAAAATAGATCACTAAAAAAGCAAAACTCTCTTCTTCAAAACCTCATTCATGATAAGGATAAACTCATACACTCCTTACATCATAGAATTGATAACTTGCAACATCATCCTCATATTGTGGACTCTCATACCCCTGTTCTAGTCCACTTGCAGATATTGCTACCTGTACCCACTGACCTTGTTTTGTCAATTTTTGAGCCTGTTCCTGTATCTGATGCTCCTAAGTCTATTGTGGTTGTTACTGCATGTTCTTCTTCCACACCTATGCTTATTGCAGTAACACATTTTGTGTATCCCACTTCAATATCCTTCTGATCACATGCATGGCTATTTTGAGAAGTATACTATTGCATTTGGTTCTCGCATGCTCCGTTCTATGGGATTTTCTGGCAGAGGTATTGGTAGACATTCACAAGGTATTACTTCTCCATTCAGCCTATTAAGTGGCATTCTCACCATGGAATTAGTTTTCAAGTAGGTAATTCACTGGGATCACTATTAATTGATAGATCTCCTACTTTTTTTCGCTTGACTCTTTCTAAGGATCATGAGCTACACATGAGTTTTGTACCTTCACTCAGGCCTAAGAAACCTGAGCTTTCAGTTGCTAGGAATTATCAACCTGAC
Organism: Taxus chinensis; assembly: GCA_019776745.2. Classification (NCBI taxonomy): domain Eukaryota; kingdom Viridiplantae; phylum Streptophyta; class Pinopsida; order Cupressales; family Taxaceae; genus Taxus; species Taxus chinensis. The sequence continues at coordinate 99,421 of JAHRHJ020003189.1, read as the reverse complement.
ACACATTTTGATGTTTCCTTGCATGCTCCATTTGTGCACTTTACAGAAGATCATATGTATACATCTTCTTCATCCATTTGTGTTCATCTGGGATGATATATCTGATCACTTGTGGCGGCGATGTAAGCATTCATTGAGAGGACTCTACAGCATGTGCTCCTTCACCATTCATCTTCTTGTTCCACTTTCTTCTCCTCCTGCATTGTAATGCTCTTTGTTTTTGAGCTATTTTCAATTAGCATGTGTAGAGTGTATTTCCTTTTTGAGAGATTTTGGATCTGTATTTTCGACATTTTTAGGCATGTTGACAGTCTCTTTTGTTATAGAGACTATTATGGTGAATAGTGTCAACTTGTCAGATTTTGTAGTAGTGGTGTGGCCATTCATACATATTTTGTAGCGTGTCACTCCACCCATTCAGTAGTATGGGAGGGTGTGGTGTTGATCTTGTTTCTTTGGGTCTTGTGTCTTTTCCTTTGTTGTTATTGGTTCGTGGCACACACATTTTCTAGAAGTAGATCAAACTATGTTTGGTGATTTCTTGCACTTTCCACATCACCTCTGACAGTCTCCTTCAATTCTTTTTGAGCTTGTTTTAAACTTCTGAAGGGTATCTATTCTGTTGAATTACAGTGTCAGAGACTCCATTGACAGTCTCCTAGTATGGAGTTATTATGTTGTATCGCAGTGTGAGTTTTTTTTGAGTTTTGTGATCGAGTATTGGATCCAAACCACAGTGTAGACCTAACTTCTTCTTCAGCAAAGTACAATTTTTTTGAGTTGAGCTTCTTGGGATGTCTTACAGAGGGTTTTTTCTCTCTCTAATTTGTTGTTACTAGTTTTTAGGTACCTTGCGGTGATTTTTTTCATCCATGGTAACTCTTTTTTCTCAGTTATTATATGTGGGTACCTCATCAGGCCTTGTTATTGAGGACCCACCTTCTTTTCCACCCACCTAAGCTATGTTTATGGGGGTGTTAGTGTAGGTTATTATTTATCCTTTTATTTATTTATTAGGATAATTCTTGCACTTGGGTTATCCCTACATTTGTTGAGTTAGCTTGCTTAGGTGTACTAGTTGTGTGGAGTTAAATTTATATTCATGTGGAGTTAGCTTACTAATCTTGTAGAGTTAGCTTAAGTACTTAACACCGTTAGTTAGAGGGAGTTATTCACCACCGATCTAGGTAATAGTTGCACTTCCATTCTCATATATGTACAAGATAATTATTGTAATGTAATTAAATTCATGGAATTATGATGGATTTCCATATATGATATTGTAATTATTTTTCTAAGGTTATTCTGGTGAATTCCTTTCATCTTATTAAATGTGATTTACTATTATAATCTGAGATATCTACATCTTGGAACAATCTTATTATCGTTCCTTTCACATGTTCAGTTTGATGAGTGCTTCTCTTCTCATTATTATTTATCTTCTTCCATGCCTTCTTCTTCTTCTTTATTTTCTTTATCTGTTTGTGCTGCATTCACTTTGAGGAGAAGTCATTGAGGAGGTTATCCATGCCGTGGAGCTTCATCCTCTAGTCCCACTGATATTGTCACTGAAACCTAAGTGGTCTCATACTATAAATGCAGAGCATGAATATTTTTCTTTACTCTTTGTATGAAATGTTCCACGCCGCTAAACATCATCATGCATATTCAAAATGGTACTGCACTGTTTGTGTATAGGAAAAATATGGGTATCCACTTGATTTTCATAGGCTCACCGCGCTTCAGGAGTGGGATGATTACTTTGACGAAGAGCTACTAATGTGCAGCCTTGGATCTCTGCAGTTCCCAAGACGACATTGAGAAATACAGGTTAGCCGTAAGAGAGTGTATCTGTGTGGCCTTGGATTTGTAGTTAATGAGACGTCCATTGAGAAATGCATAAGGCCAATTCTCGTTACAATGGGTTTGTCACATATTTGAAGGTATTGATTCCTTTGCCGTCATATGTGATCCATCTGCTTTTCTGGAGCATTCAAATACACCTAATGTACTTTCGTTCATGGGACTAGATTGAAACTTGGTCGTTCATATCACCAAAAGATTTTCCCCGGACAGAAGTCTAATATTATTTATTTTACATGATATCTTTAGATGAGGAAATAAACACTGGAGCTAAATTCCTACTATGGTTTTGTATGCGTGACTATTTCCTCTGGGTATTTGTACAGTATGAAGCTTGTATATCTACAGTCTCAAATAATACCTTTGGGGGTCCATGAGAATTTGCATTGATTTTCATCAATCGTCCTGAGAATTGTTCGATGTCACTGATATCCTACAATATATCTCCAACATATTGATAAGGTATACTATTCTATTTAGCTAATATATTGATGATTTTCCTAATGACCAGACTCCCTATTCAATCCCACATGCTTTTTTTTTCCAAGGGATATTTCCATGAGATTTACAAGGCTTACCTCATGATCCCATGGAAGGTTAGATTATTTCCTTATGTTTTTGTGCATATTTCTTAGCTCAAATATTTAAGGAGTTTTTTTTTTTGTTAACAAAAGTGGTACACATGACCTTCAAAATTTTGATATGGCTAATTGAAAGCCAAGTACATCTCCTTGTGAGAAAAATTAGCAGTTACTCTTACTTCCACCAAGACAAATCCCCTTTGTGAAAAATAAATAAAATAGGTAGCTGGATTGGATACAAGCGTATACTTTGCAACAAAAAATAGGAGAAGCCACTACATATATCTTCAGCTCCACTAGTTGCTTACTATCTCTGAAAACACATTCTTCCTAAACAATAGTTTGCTCCACATGATGCTAAGGTATAGTTATTTTGTGATATCTGTAAGTTTTTGAAGTTTCAGACTAATGTACGACACTACACTAGCACATGTGACCCTTCCCTTGGAAGTTTGAGTTTCAACCTAGCCAACACATCATGTTTGGCAAATGAGATCCCATTCCAGGCATACATATATGCCATCTTCTTGGTTTGACCTCATAATAGTGCAGGAGAAAACCTTTATGTCACTATGTGTATAACTCAATGATGGATACAAATTTTTTCTCAATTTGACGATGATGAGAACCTCCAAACATAACATCTTCATTTATATCATATCCAAAAATCATAGCGTTAGCGTGCAAGTCATATGTGGTTGTTTTAATGGATTGTAATCCATTTTTACCCCTTGGAAAAAATGGACAACTTGAACAATTGGACTTGGGAAGACTCATATCATCGAATGGAGAATCTGAGGAAAATGTAGGTAATTTTCATGATACATTGGGCAAGGTTGGAATTATTTCATGGAACTTCACATCTTCTCCCTAGGCTTCACATTTCAACACTTAGCCAAAAATTTGCAAAAATGGTTAAAATTGGGAAGTTGGAGGGTTTATATAACTACTTTACTTATTAAAAGTAACTCAAGTATAGTTTACTCCAAAGACCACAAAAGAAAAGAAAGACAAGGATTAATGCACAAAATGAAGTTGTTTCACTTCTGGTGGAAAGTAAAAATGAAATTTCTAAATTTGCACTAGCAGTAGTCGAAAAATAAAGAGTTTCAAAGGAAGAGTTATGGAGCTGTGTTCCAGAAATGTTCGTACCCTTGCTATAATGAAAAGTAAGAAGAACTAGGTCAAAAGATTCTGCACGAGTGAGGTCACAGAAACTTACAAGCACAGTGAGAAGGTGGGAAAAAAGTGTTGCAAAATGTGACTGTTCATTACTTAAAGTAAATGCTCACTTGTTGTGAGTAAAATCTAATTAAAAAACCCCATGGGCAAGCAAAAGAAGGGTGAAGGGAAGTGAATGTGGGGATATGAAGGATGATCAAACTGAGAAGTAATGGGGGGTTGGGAGTGTGAGTAAAGCGAAGGTTGAAACCCACACAGTCAAGCTTGAAGTGATATCGAGAAGTAGTGATGTATGGATAATGGTGCCCATAGCTAATAAAGTAATGGAGCGGTCATAAATCTCGCAAGCATAGTCATGCTGTTCAAATGTACTATAATGAAGGTAAGGCGAGTTAATCAACCAAAAGTAAAGTCACCTTAGTGTTTGAGGAGAAATGGGCCATGACTGCCTCCATAGGGAGCTTAATATCAAATTGTGAGTAAATTCATTCCAAAGCCTGAGCAAAAAATGAAAATGCAAGGTCATCTTGGAAATTTCACCCCTTTCTAGAAAAGCTAATGAAGTAAAGTAACTTCGTAAACCCAGTTAACCTCGGGCCATAAACCATATTTTTGCCCAGGTGCACCAAATCCAATGAAATTGTACTTTTGGAATCGTATTTTGATCCTCTTCATCATGAAACATAAAATAATGAGAAGTAGGTGGAGTAGATGGTGAAAAAACAAGAAAAAACTCTTCAGCAATCCAAAAGAACACGTCCATGTGATAGCCCAAAATGCATTAATGGTGCATGGGAGATTTCCTAAGTCTTCTCCAACATGCAAAGGAAATGGAAAATGAGTTTTTCAGGCCCACACCTCTTTTTGCAATGCATTAAATGACTTTTTTTGGTGGGTAAAGGGGGATTTTGAGTTCTACCTTTCTCTCTCTTCTCTCAAGCTTCTTTCCTATATATTGTAAACTTCTCATTTGAGAAGTAGAATGGGATATTTTGGGAAATGGGGAAACTTCTTTTCCAAATTTTGGTTTCTCAATGTCAATGAGTTGCAAGCCTTATTTTTGGGCATTGTAAGATGATTTATGCCTCTTTTCTTCAATGTAATGGATTGTGCAACAATTTGAAGCAATAAAATTTATGAGTTTTGTGGTGTTCTTTTAACCCTTGGCTTCAATTTTATTGCATTCTCCTTGCCTTTCTTTCTTGCAAGTGTTTTTTTTGTATCTTTGTTCTCATTTGCAAGTTTCAATGATTTGTGTTTATGGAGAAAATGGTGAATGTAAGCATTGAGGTTTGTATGGTCATAGTGCTTTTCCACCCTCTCCCTACTCTATTTCCTTCCCATTTCTCCCTTTGAGAGGATATTTCCAACCCCCTTTTTCTGGTGCTATCACCCCCTTAGTGTAGGATTTCCTCATTTTCATGCATCTTTTAACCTCTCTCTCTCTGGTCCCTTGGAATCATGGTTAGATTAAATTAGTTAGTACTTCCCTTCTAGGAGTAGTTTTAGCATTAGATTTAGGTAGAGGAACCTTGAGATATTGCCCATTCTCCAAAGGTCAATCTCAAGAGGCTGTTGTTTTGTCCCATAACAACTTGAGAGATTGATGTCCCATGTTAGTGATGAAAGTAGCCTTTGATCTGTAGCACAGCACAAATCTCAGGATGTTACTTTTTATGTGAACATAAAACAAGTTTTAACTCGGCATGCAACTCTCGTGGGACAAGCATTGAAAGCTTAAATTTCATCATTTGAAGTTGATGGAGTTAGCTTGGTAAAATTTAGTTGCTTTAGAGGCTCTTTAAGCAAATAAAATAAAAGGTGAAGGCATGCGAGGAAGTAAAAAAATGGGAGTTAAGCTCACTTGAATCCCACAAAGTAAGGTAGCAAGTATGAGAGTTATTTGCAAATGACGATTGGCAAACTGCTGAAGTAATGCTCCCCAGAAATGCATAAAAAAGTCCGAAGTGGTGAGTGCCCGAAAACTGGATTTTCACGAAGTAATTTCCAGGCAAGCCAAGCAAGGAAGCTCTTGGAAATCTCAAAGCTGAGGAGTTACCTCGAGGGATGTGACCCAACATTACTGCAAAGCAAATCAGGGGCTCAGATGCCCCAGGCTCGAAAGAAGTGCACCCGCGAGTAGAGCGAACCCTAATGCAAGGAAGGGTGAACTAATGCGGGGATTCGACCCCCGCCGACTGCAAAGTAAGTGGGGTTTGTAAACCCGCAAGTCAAGAAACCAAAAGGCCCACAAAGCAATAAAGTAGAGTAGTCCCAAAACACCACAAAGAGGCATTTTCAAGAACATTTGGTGAATCCAATGATCCAAAAAACCTATTTTATGAGTTACATACCTTCCCCTTTCCTTTAACATTCATTTCCATCCATTTTATCCTTCTATATCTTCCATTTCCTTCCATTCATGAAGTTGTGCAATCATGACTTCATTTTCATCATGGTATTCCCATTTGTATTAGTAGCATTTCCATTCAGATCCATCTCCAAGCTATTACAACACACCTCCAAATCAATTTTATGAGCAAAATCAAAATCAATATGCATATCCATATGAGCAAGACAAAATCAGTTTGGTCATTCACCAAACTATGGAGCTTGTTCAAGAGCAGGAGTATGTATATTTTGGAGGCCATCCTACACTTGAAGATGTTGATTTGCAGAGAAAGATTCAAGCAATAGAGTTGAACATGCAACAGAGGATTGAGAAGACCACAAAGGCAACCAAGATCGGTTTCAGGATTCCTTATCCATGGACTGGCCCTATACCAAGTAAGTTCAATCCTCAACAAAAGTTGCAAATTATAATTGAAATGATGACTCAAGTTGCAAAGTGGGTTAAAAGGATGGAGGCTCATGAATCTAGTGTTAGGCAACCCTGTCAATGGGTAATTCCTACACTACCATCTCACATCCCTCTCATTCCTCTTCCCCAACCTACACCATCTTAGTTGCTTGTCAAATTCCTAGCTTTCTACCTGCTGCCCCCATTGAGGATCCACTTCTCCATCTTCTACCCTTCCACCCCACCTCCATTTCTTTCCCTTTTTCTCTTCCAAACCTTAATCCCTTCCACAAAAGAAAATTTAAAACCTTCCCCTTCACCACAAAATTGCAAAAAGTAGTTGAGACCCAACCCACCCCTCCTCTTGCAATCCTAAACCATTTTGGGAGGAAATAAAAAATCATGTCAAGGAGGGACAGCAAGTTAAAGAACCTAGCAAAGAAGAACTTGTGCAAGAAATATGAGAGAGTGGGCTGCAAAGTTCAATTTCAATCAAATGCCACTAGCTAACTAAGCCTTCAACAAGAGGTTGGAGTTGAAGAACAAAAGGTGAGGATGATTTTGTAGAAGAACAAGAACAAGAAGAAGATGATCAATAGTCCTTGTGTTCTGAGTGTAGTGTGCATGATGACACCATCTTCTCAGAAGTTTTTGATCTATCACAAATTGCAAAATCGGTAGAGGAAGAGAAATCAGCTCCAAATCCAAAAGAAGAGGAGCATGTGGAAGAAACCAAATCAGATTCAGAGGTTCTACATGAAGAAGAAATCATAGAAAGCTTCTTGCTTTCTTGTGGTAATGAAAATTTAGATTTATCCTTTCCTTCATATTTTTGTTGAATCTGGTTTGATTGATGGATCCACCATGGAAGAAAGCATCAAGGAAGACCTTGCTGCCCATAACAAGTCCTCAAGAGCAGCAAATAGAAGAGTTTGATCTTTCAAACTTCATGTTGGATGAGGAAATCAGACATGCAGATCAGTTTGGTCTTCAAGTAGAGGAGGAGAAACTCCCAAGTGAGCAGCAAGCTTCAACTAGTTGCAGTGATTCACCAAGAACTCCATTGGATGTTGTAATCAGTCATAAGGAGTTTCATGTTGAGGAGGAAGAAGGATAGATGATGACACCAATTGCCAAGTCAGTCATCAAGGCAGAAGAAGATCTGCTTGTACAGGCAAAGCAAAGCACAAATCAACCTGCAAACAATTCCCTAGAATTCACTGCAAATAACCCAAGGCACGCTGACACATCACTCAACTTGAATTGAGCACTCACCCAAAGCACGTAAGGGTACCAGATCCTTCTTTAGAGCTTCTTGTCCAAAATTTTAGCATGATTGGGCATGTATATATTCAAATCCATAACAGATAGTAAATAATGCACAATGCATAAACCAGATCTAGATCTAAACCATATGAAAGATTGACTAAACAATGATTATAATGAGATTTACCATGCAAGAACCATATTCAGTCACATCTAACACCAATATCCAGCCAATATGATCCATTATATTAAATACTACAAAACACAGAAGCTTTATACATCAAGACCCAAGTTTCCATAGTCATGTGCGCTAACAAATCCACAACATAACTCTACACTAATCAATCTCTCTAAGCCTTGCAAATAAATACATATATATAGGGGTCGGGACTTTCCCTTCACCACCCATGCACCTTCCAAAAATAGACTACATGCTAATAATAGCCATGCACCTTTACAAGAGAATACAAAAGCATGCAAGTGCTCTAATAATAGATTTCCTATAGTTAACTCTAAGTAGAAATCCTATTATTAAACCAAAACTCTGCATGGCACTCAAACTATTGCACATCCCAAAATAGCCTTGTGTGAACTACAAGTCTTCATATCTTTATGCTCAACACTCTATCTCCAAAAATAGCCTAGATCTGCAAAAGTGGCTAAGTCCTGTGTACACTTGTCCTAGGCGCACATTGTTCTGCTATATTTCCACATCCTTCTATGCACCATGTGTGTGTGCACCAAATCCTTATGCACTTTCATACTTGAGCTATATTTTATCTGCTCAACATTACCCCACACTAAATGCATTTCACCCCCGGCAATGGGTAATCTTAACTTATCTCTCCAAAGTAAAGAATAATGAATGAAAGAATGAAGATTTGTTCAAACAAAAGAATGAGATATCATTCAACGCTCTTCTCCTCAACAGGTAGTATTAATTCTGGATACTCATTCTTAACTTCTACCTCCAATGCCTACCAATCACTTAAGGCCTCACCTATTTTTTCTAGGACATCTGTGACTATGGCATCTAGCTCATCTTGAGTCATGTTCTCATGTTCATTCTACAAGATTCTACAAATATTTTCCATACTAGAAATCATGCCTTCCATATAGTCCATCTTCCCAGCAATCTGTTTTCCTATCTCCTTCATCCTATTTTCATGTGGTTCTTGGGCACTTGTAAGTGCTTTGTGCTTCTCTTCCACCAAAGAAAGTCTCTCCACATGCCCAAGTGTCTCATCCTTCATGGCTTTGAGGACTTCATTATCTTCTGCAATTGTCCTCATCCTAACAATTGCATCTGGTGTCATGCACATGTTCAAGGCCTGATCTACCTTCTTCAATTCATCTCTCAAGGCTTGTAGCAATGACTCATAACTTGCAATTTTTTCTGGAAATGGTGGATTTTACCCTTGTTTCTTCCTCTGCAGGGTCTTTTGGCATAGGCATATACACATGCCCTTCATCTATGACCAATTTTACAAGTGTGCATATATAGTGCATTACAGAAGGAAATTTTTCTAGAACTTGAGATTCCAGATGTGGCCTTACCTTAAGAATATAATCACCAATCTCCTCAGCCATACCAATCAATGCTTCTATCTTTTCCTCAGCCTTTTCCTTCTCTGTTGTGAGGTTTTTATTTCTGCATCCGTATCCTTGTTGTCATCCATCAACACCCTAATGGTTGCCGCTTTGTCTATGTTCCTACGCACAACCTCTGTAGATACCTTTACCAAGGCATTGCTCACTTGTTCATCTGACATAACAGTTGGCTTAACATTTACATGCCAGATGTGGGGTGCTTTCTTCATTCTACATGAGACACATGATTCTTCACACACGTCAAAATCAGGCTCATCCATATGAGTCTGCATTGACCATGACAACTGCTTCCATGTGCACATTTTCCATCTCTGCATCCATTAACTCCCAACCATACAAGTCCTTAGTTTCCACAGTACTCTGGAAGCAGTGCACATATGATCTTGCTGGTATCATCCACATATCCAACCGCGGGAGTCACATAGTCTTCACCTTCTTTCTCCTCCCTTGTTATTTTACCCTTAGGAACTTGGGTGCCTGAATCTAGAATTGGGCCTTCACCTTTTTCTAATTCTTTTCTATTTCTGTTTTCAGCCCCTCCTCCTCATCCTTCATTTCTTCATCACGAGGCTCCTTTGTATCCTCAGGATGCACTGGAGTACCTGGCACACTTTCTCCAGACTCATCCTCCTCTTCATCCTTAAGCTTTAGCTTGTGCCTTCTCTTCTTCTCAGGCTCTACTTTCTGTGGTGAAATCTAAGGTGACCTTCTTAATGGTTGTGATGACCCTGCACCCTGAACCCTTGTCCTCCTGAACACTCTCTTGAACTGTGGCTCTTTGACTGTCTGCTCCACATTGATTTCCATTGTGTTTGTCTCAAACACTTCATCCTCTTGCTCCTGTGATGGGGGCGTCATCTCGAGCTCTTTCCTTTCTCTATCCATAGGTTGTCTTCTACCCCTATGGTCCAACCCACCACTATCTTCATGAATTTATTCTTCTTCTTCTTCCTGAATGGGTGAAGTAGGATTTTCAGCTGCCAACATGCCAACTGTGTGCTTCCCTTTAGGCAGGCTTGGAAGTTTGAACTCATTCTCTACATACTTTCCATTCTCTAGCCTAGGCTTAAGCTGAAGGTATACCAATGTTGCCCCACTGTCACCTATTTCCAAACTCACAGGCTTCATAGTTATGTCATCTGAAATGTATCTTTCAATATAAGTAGACTTACCTAGATAGACGTAAGTCTTCCATAGAGTGTGGTAGTCACAGTCTACCTTATCAGCATTGTAGATTAACTGACACACGTATGAGAGTCTATGAATAGCTTCCTGAAAGAACCATGTGGTGAAAGCATAGGGAAGTTTTCACCAAGGACTCCATGTCCCATCCTTCATCACAAAATGTGTGATGCAAAAATGTTGATAGACTGCAAACTGTGCCAACTTACCTACCACCATGGGAAACTCCTTAGGTATCCTCCACTCTTCCTCAAATGCAACACAGAGTCATGCATACCACATCTCTACCCTTGGTTTGAATGGGCCACTCATGGTCCCCTCACAAAGATACTTTTCAAATCTCTCTGCGAGAGATTTCTTTTCTGCAGGGTACTCCCAAATTTTGTTCTTCGGCCCATCGGGCACTCCAATCTCCACAAACACAAGGGACAATAGAATAGTGCCAAAGCTAATTTTCTCACCTGTACATGCACCTCTTCAATGATTTTTTCAGCAATGTATCCAGCCAAGTTGTAGGTCTCCCCTTGTGACATTTTCTTTGCAACATGTAGCCACAAAGTGTTCACCTGTGACCATCTCTCCTGGTCATTCAATTTTTTCAATAAGTGTGAGGCTTCCTGTATGACCAGATACTTCCTCAGCTTGTAAATATCCATGTCATGCCCACCTTTTGTATAACCCAACTCCTTGTTGGTTGCTATAATTTTTGCTTTATCAGTTAGGTCACTACTCACCTCTGTGCCTGTGCTTTTCAAACCCGTCAAAGTGCCAATCAAGGGCATGGTGATCCTCATTCATCACCCAACAAAATAGAAAAATTCCTCATGGACTCTACTCATTAGCCACTGGTATAACTTCTCTGGATTTCCAAAATAAGGAAGTTCATACAACTGTAAAACCCCTACCTTTCTTAGGAGCTTCTCCCCAGCATCGTCGTATACGGGCATGTCATCCATTGTCCATTTGTTTGTCTTTTTATTCAACAATGCATCCAACTCCTCCTTGTTATCGGTTGTCCTATGGTTGTAATCACTGACTTTTCTTTGACGGACATGGGAATCCCAATCACGGCCCATAATCACTTCCTCTGGGTATTGCATTTCAGAAAACCTACTTTCAGGGGCATCCTCGATCTCAATCTCAACTTCCTTTTGTTTCTTTCCCCTTGTACCTGCCCCTAGTGCTCTTTTTGGTGTCATTTCAATAAAAAATATGTGTTCTCTTACCTCCCTCGAGCTCTGTAACTTGGTTCCTAGTGCCCTAGCTCAAACTCAAACCCTAGCCATCAATCTCCTTTCCTGCACATGCCTTCACCTTGCTCAAACACTTCAAAAAATGGAGTGTAATAGTTCCTCATGCACATCTAACCAACCCAACTAGTTTCAGCTCTCCACTCTTCACAACCATCTTAGCTAGCTCACTCATAAACAACTCACTCAAGAATTCATAATCACAAAGGTAAAAATGGCCTCACAACCCTTCCTTATATAGATTTTTAAAAGTTATCACATTTATTTCTCCTTCACCTACCACCAATCCCAACATTAATGCATCATTCATCAATGTTTCCACTGCTCATTTCCATGCCACAGTCATAACCTTCTGGCACACCTTCTACTTCTTGGCCACAAACCTCCTTCCACATGCCCATATGCGTTGAAGTACCTCACCATTATGCCTTCTTCCAAGTAGTTTCCACTACTGCAGCCTACCTCATGTTATACTGTGCATCCATTTTTCCATCTGTGGTCTTCATTTAGGAGTAATTTTTTCTATATCTGCACCCTTCCAAAAAGCACCTGCACAAAATTTTCCTTATGCATACCCATCTTCAGATGACAATCAACTATATTCAACTTGGTAATGAACCTTGTATATAAACCACCCCACACTAAGGGTATGTGTGGTCCTCTGCACATGAAAACACTTAAATTGTAATCAGCTTCTGGTGCGCAAGCACACTTATTACACAAAACACTGAACTAAATTGACAAAGCATAGCAACGATGAAGGAAACACATATAAAGGAAATGCATTAAGGGAAACCTAATCTAAGTGGAAATACTACCTTATTACAAACACCAAGAAGACTTATTTATAGTAGGGCTTTAGCCTACTCCCATTGAAGTAACTGGGAAACCATGTTCCATCCAGCACCTCTAACTAGAAAGCACCTGAATCAAGTATATAAGTGATAACATACAGTCCCAACCAATGCACCTTAAGCTTTCCAGGGTGGCACAAAAACTTTGAATCATACAGAAGTACCATTTTCCCAACCTCAAGCTTCTTATCCTTGATGTGCCTATCATGCCATGCCTTCTTCCTAGATTTTTCTTTCTTCTGACTCCATCGTGCTATGGCACGCCCTCTCATCCAGCTGCATCAATTTTTCAATACATTCTTCCAATGCTTTCTCATCAGCCAGACCTCCTGCATGTGCAATACACAAAGAAGGTAACATGAATTCCATGGGGAGAACTGCCTCTGTGCCAAACACCAACTGAAAGGGTGTTGCTTTATTCAACCTCTTGTAGGTTGTCCTATATGCCCAAAGTACCACAGAAACCTTGTCATCCCAATCTCTCCTTCCAACATCACAAATTTTTGTCAAGGTATGGCTCAATATCTTGTTGAAGGCCTCAACAGTTCCATTTTCCTGAGGGTGATAAGGGGTTTTCCTATGGTGTGCAACCATAAATTCATCCAATAATATCCTGATAGTCTCATTAAGGAAATGAGTACCCCTATCACTTGTTAAACTTAAAGGGCAGCCATACCTGCTAATAATATTTTCCCACAGAAACCTTGTTGTTTGTATTTACAGTGCAATCCTTTGTAGGCACCACTTCTACCCACCTTGTAAGATAATCTGTACAAGTTATAATATAGCGTGATCATGTCCTACGTGTGGCTGGGGAAATAGGGCCCACAAAGTCAATTTCCCACTTCTCAAAAGGTTTTGCACTAGTAATAGGCCTCAAAGGCATTTCATCTCATTTCCCAGGCTTTCCAAGGCACTGACAATGGTCACATGCCTTACAATATGCTTTGCAATCCTTGTACAATGTTTCCCACCATAGACCAGCTAGTAGAATCTTGTTGGCATCCCCTGCATAGTGTCCACTTGCAATACCACCATGAGCCTCTACCATAATTGCTTCATGCTCATGCTCAAGCACACACCGGCACAAAACTTCATCATGACCTAACTTGTATAAGTCTCCACTGATCAACATGTAAGGCATGACACAATAACAAGTTGTTTCTTTTCTAAAGCCTTCATTCCCTTCGGGTGCCACACCTGTGCATAAAAAGACAAAAATATCCTCCAAGTCTGAGGGTGTGTGGTTCAACCTGAACAACTGTGCATCTGGCATTGTGTCCTCAATGCTCTGTGCATCCTCTCCTGATTGAATCCTTGATAAATGGTCTGGACCAGAATTTCTCTTACCTGGCTTAACCACCACCATAAAATTGAACTCCTGAAACAACAGTACCCAATGACATATGCACCCCTACAAAATGGGCTTGTTCACCAAGTACTTCAATGCCATGTGGTCTGTATAAAAGATGAAAGGTGTAGCCAAAAATACTGTCAAAACTTATGGAGCACGTAGATCATAGACAAGGCCTCACACTCTGTCATTGTATAATTTTGTTCTGTTGGAGTCAACTTTCTGTTAGTAAAGCAAATAGGATGATCAATAACCCCTTCTCTAGGATGAGCTAATATGGCACCAATGGCCATGCCAGAGGCATCTACATGAACATGAAAAGGCTTGGACCATGAAGGAAAGTGCAAAATAGGCATTGTAGTAAGCCTTTCCTTCAGTGTGTCAAACACACACTACTGTGCCTCACCCCAATAGAACTTTCCTTTTCCCTTGAGTAATTCTTCTAAGGGCACGGTGATCTTGGCATATCCCTTGATAAAATTTCTGTAATAACCTGTGTGCCCCAAGAATCCACACACCTCACTCTAGCTAGTAGGCTCTTCTAAGCCCAAAATAACAGCTACCTTAGCAGGATCCACTAGCAAGCCTTCTTTACAGATGATGTGCCCCTATAAAATTCCAAAGGGTGTGGAAAATATACACTTCTTAATGTTCAAGGAGATGCTCAACTACCTACATCTCTCAAACATCATCCTCAAATTATCACAGTGATCTTTCATGAGCCCATAGACTGTCCAATCATCCAGATACACCTGCAAGAACTTGTGAATAAAATCCTGGAATGCTTGTACCACTATGCACAAAAATACTGTAGGCACATTCTTTAATCCAAAGGGCATAACCGTGTATGCAAAACTTCCCCACTCGGTGGTGAAAGTTTTCTTCTCTTGATCTTCTTCAGCTATCCTTACCTGATGATATCTAGAGAATCCATCAGTGAAGGAGTATATTTCACACCCTGCAACACCTTCCAAGATTTCCTCAGTAAATGGTGTGGGAAAGGGATCAATCACACATGCAACATTTAACTCCCTGTAATCCACACAAATCCTGATTCTGCCATCTTTCTTGATGTTGATCACCATAGGGCTCACCCATTCTGACTCCTCAATTGGCACAATAATTCCAGAAATTAACATTTTGTCAATTTCTTCTTTTACCTTGACATGCAAGTTCAGGATTCATCCTGTAAGGTCTCTTCTGAACTAGGTGTGCACCTTCCTTTAAATTTATCTTCATCTCTCCCAATGATTCATGCACACCTTTCAATTCATGATAACCTCTAGGGAACAAGTCCTGAAAATTCACAGAATAGCTCAATGATTTTAGCAACTTCAGAGTCAGACCAGTAATCTCTGATAATGGCTTCCTTAGGTTCAACATCCATTCCAATGTTCACTTTCTTGGTCTTCATAGGCTCATGGTAGGCACATGCCTTCTCATCTGCACTGTCCAAGACTTCACGTGTACCCTCTGTGTGCTCAATATCTAGGTTCTCTACCTCTTCATCATCAACCATGTAGATCATCTTACCCTTTTCTCTTTCTAGGTAGGCATGCCCAAGCTGCTCTGCATCTTTTTCTTCCTCTTCAAAGCACACCACCAGGTCTGATTCTCCTAACAACTCCTGAAGTAACTCTTCAGCCTTTGCACTATCTCCCATAGTTAAGCACTTCATAACCTACAACACCTCATTCACCAAAGGTTTAGAAGAAAAGTAATCAAAGGTTGAGTCATACCTTCAGTAAGTTCCTGCCAATTTCCAGTCACCCTATTCAACTCTGCATAGACATACCATGCACGCGTGCAGCCTCACAAGGTGAAATAAAACTTGTGCACCCACAAAGAAGGTGGTAAAGCTTCCTGCCCTACCATCCAAAGTCTCTCACACTACTGAACGTGGTGTTGAACAAGATCATTACCATGAAATGCATAGATCTGAGTAGGCGCATTGCTTCTTAGAAACCAAGTAGATAAAGCAATCCTTACTTCTCTCCACTCCAAAATATTATCCCTGTGAACCATCCACCAGCGCGTTGTTGTCCTACATAGAGTATATACTAACATGTTCCTTCTTTCCACCTGACATTCCCATTGAACTTCCATAGCAAGTAGAATACTTCTGGATTCTCCTCACCTGTGTACTTTGGTACCTGGCTGCTACCCAAATGCACTGATACTGCATGTGGCTTACTGATGCATGCAGCTGCACTTCATACTTCACACCCAACCATTTCATAAGTGTTCATGTGCCCAATTATCACATGCAACACTTGTAGTATCACTCATGGAATATGCACCATCCCACTTGAGAACTCCTTCTTTTGATGGCTCAAGAATTTCTAGATCTCGAATGGTGCACACATAAATTATGTTCAAGTATTCTTTACTTAATGGCTCTACATAAGGTGTAGATTTCCCATCTGTCAGAGGTATGATGACACACTTCTTCCTTGTTCTCAAAGCTGATATACCCCTTATTGAAATGCAAGTCAACGTTGTTTGCATAACACCAAGGGTGCCCAAGTAATGCGGGAAAATTGTCTTCTTCTGCAAGCACTAAGACCTCAAAGTCCCCAGTGAACTTGGCCCCCTGTATAGTAATGGATGCATCTTTTAAAACTCCAATGGGTGTTGCCTTAGTCCAATTTTCCATGAACAACACATTGGAAGATGGATGTAATGGAGGTCTTCCCATCTGAACCCACATCCAAAGTGAGTACATTTACTTCCACGCCTGTGTCAATCAAGATGTTACTCAAAAGCCAACCATCAACAACAACATTTAGAGTAATCTCCTTGTCATAATCCAAACTATCGAAGGAAGATTAACATGCAAAAGTTGTCTCTCATGCTCAGTCCCAGTGCACAGAGTGTTTCCCTTCAACCAACTCCCTAACAAAGGAATAATGTTCTCTTGGTGCAACATCTTGCAAACCTCTTTCAAATCATCAACATCTGTCTGATGGAGATCAACTGCTTTCTTTTGTTCCAACTTCCATGACTGTTCCTTCAAACATTGTATCTCACCCTATAAATTCTGAATTACCTCCATGGTTTCTTGATAAACCTCCTTCTGATGCATAGGGTCTGGATACTTGGCATGCAGGACTTCCTCCTTAGTAATGGTAGGATTTCTGTTGTAGAGCTTCCCTGGCATGTGACAACCTCAGCACATGTGTAGTAATCTTTACAGGTACCAACTCAGGATCTGATGCTAACTTTGGCATCCATTGGTCTTCCATGACGTTGTACTCTAACAATTCTGTGCCCTTCTTTTCCTATTTATGTTTCTTTCTTAAGTGTTCATACAAGTCCAGGCATTCTTCATAACTATGATTCTTTCCACAAAAAGAACACACAATATTCTGTGGACATTCACACCTGTAGTGATCAGGAGATCCACATGTATAACAAGTCCCATGAGGGAAATCACTCCTTCTTCCCCTGACCTCGACCTTTGAATCCACCTCTGTAACCTCGACCTCTACCACAACCACCATCAGAATGCCCCTCACTGTGATCATAGTCATGATGCTCACCCTTTTCCTTGGAATTATTTGCAACACCAGTCTATCATACACCAATATCAATGGCATCATGGATCTGATCAATCAATCTACAATCTTCAGTATCATGAGTCAAGGACTTGTAAATCTTACAGTAACTGGACACATTCTTTCTTATCATGCACTGCAATAATGGGCACCGGCTTGAACTGTGGTCCAAGTGACATATCTCACAATCCAGCAACAAGGAGTGCACCAATTTCCAAGGGAAACTATCCTTAGTATGCCCCTCTACTTCACAATCTGTACACCAAATTCCACTGTGTCTCATGTGCTGAATTAGCAGATAATTTCTCCAACTGTTTCACCATTGCTGTAATTTGAGCTTCCAAGAATGGGCTCACTCCTGTGTCCACACTTCCTACTGCCTCAGTGTGCAGAGCTGCTTCAAGTGCCTCACATGGATCTGTATAAGTCTTGTGTGAAAGTTCCCTCCTAAAAGGCATGATCAGTCCTCCAACGAACCACTGTGCATGTTGGCTTGCATGGATGTCATAAGATAACTTAGACATGAGAGTCTTGAACCATGCATCATATTCCTGAACACTTTCAGTAGTGCCCTGCTTAATATCCTTGAGCACACTTATTATTTTCTACTCAAACTCAAGGATATAAAATTCCTTTAAGAAAGCATCTCACAGCACCATATAATCCACACAATTCTAATCAGGATCAAACTTCCTGTACCAGTTGTGTGCGCATCCCTGCAACGTAGTTACAAACTGACTTGCCTTGTGCTCTAGGAGCTGTAATCCCCTTTGCATGTGCCACAATATCTCACACATATGCACATGCTTGGCTGCATCTTCAATGCCTCTATACTCTGGAAGATGGAGAGACATCTCCATATAAATTTTCTGAGGTTGGTGTGGACCTTTCCCACCAGATCCAGAACCTCCTGTATTTCCTCCTGTATTTCCACCACCTCTAGATCCATGAGATCCTCCAGTGCCTGAGCCACCTGATCCTCCTGATCCACCCCCTCTAGTAGGTAATGGACCAGAAGATGCACTACCTTGTGTTCTGATGGTTGTGCTAAACTGAACACCCACAGTCTATGTGAAGTTGCACTACTTCTAGATGTGATGCCAAGGTTCTGCACCTACATTTTGTGTCAACGATGCACCAGAAAAGATACCTCCAACTGGTCCTCCAAATAAAGTAGATGATGATTGTGCCATAGATGAATAAGCTCCCTGATTAACTCCTGAACTGGACTACAAATTAACTCTATCTTCTGCAACTACTCTCACACTAGCTTGTTGATTACTGACTGTCGTAGAAACTAGAAAACCAAGTGCAAGGGCTAGGTCACTAGGTAGATTCAGATGCACACCCATGGCCCATGTCATCTCTACCAACACACTCTCATCTGAGGCTGAAGAGGGTTCCCTACCATGCTTTCCCAAATGGGGGAGATCTAGATGCTCTGGCTCCACATCTTCTACGTGAGCTCTGAATCCTTCACGAGCCATCTCTCTCCACAATGCCATCCATTCTGTAACTTCACACTTGCTTCTCTAAATCCCTCTCACATGCCTCATTGAACTTAAGCCACCTTTCTTCCCTTTTTCTTTCTTCTGCTAGGTCCACCATCCTTACCAAACCTTCTCCTGCCCCCACATGCATGGTGGGGTTTAGTTAGCCATTAGATTCTGTTCCAAATCTAGGGTTAAAATCAGGATCTTGATCGGCAATGGAATACCGTGCAAATACGATCCTCTGGGTTCACGCAAAAACTGAAACTCAGCAACCTTTGGGCAAGAGTAAGTCAAAACTGCGTACTCAAGAATATAGTTGTTCAAAACACCATGGAACCAAACATCCACAGAGCATGTCCAAATCAGATCTACATCATACAAGGCCTGGAATTCTTCCTGCATCCAAACAAGCATGTGAAACCTCCAATTCCTCTTAGATGCATAAGCAACCAGCCACTCATACAACTCTATAGGAAAGATAGCAAAGAACATCTCATACAATGCATCATACAGATTCTGCTCAACCCACATTCATGCGTTAAAATCAGGTCCAGTGTTGAATCTATGAGCATACTCTTCTTCCAGATCTACTAACCACTCCTCAATACTGGTGAAGGTCAATCGATATGTCTTCATCATGCAACATCCTGAAAAAAAGCTGAGAAAGAGGTCCCAGCAATGGAACCAATGATGTAGCCTAGAATTCACTGCAAATAACCCAAGGCACACTGGCACATCACTCAGCCTGAACTGAGCACTCACCCAAAGCACGCAAGGGTACCAGGTCCCTCTTTAGAGTTGTTTGTCTAGAATGTTAGCATGATTGCATATGTATATATCCAGATTTATAACAGATAGTAAATAATCCACAGTGCATAAACCAGATCTAGATCTAAACCATATGAAAGATTGACTAAACAATGATTATAATGAGATTTACCATGCAAGAACCATATTCAGTCACATCTAACACCAATATCCAGCCAATATGATCCATTATATTAAATACTGTAAAACACAAAAGCTTCATACATCAAGATCAGTTTCCATGAGTCATGCACGCTAACAAATCCACAACATAACTCTACAATAATCAAGTCTCTCTAAACCATGCAAATCAATACATATATATATAGGGGTGGGGACTTTCCCTTCACCACCCATGCACCTTCCAAAAATAGACTACATGCTAAGAATAGCCATGTGCCTTTACAAGAGAATACAAAAGCATGCAAGTGCTCTAATAATAGATTTCCTATAGTTAACTCTAAGTAGAAATCCTATTATTAGACTAAAATCTGCATGGCACTCGAACTGTTGCAAATCCCAAAATAGCCTTGCGTTAACTGCAAGTCTCCATGTCATCGTGCTCAACACTCCATCTCCAAAAATAGCCTAGATCTGTAAAAGTGGTTAAGTCCTGTGTAGATGTTTCATGATTCCATGGATATATTATGCATTCCTATAATTGTACAGATACGTTTAATTCCCTAAGTGTTTCATACCAAGTCAAATTTCACATGATTGGTTATGGGACAATTAGGTTTGATCGCACTTAGAGAAGTGATGTTATTGAGATCTTGTTCTAATTTGATGATCTATAATCAACTTGTTATATTGAGGTCTTTTAGTACCTATGACATGTGTTTCATTTGTCTTGGCTGAGTTGTTTGAGGTGGTAGAAGTTTCATTCTTGTGAGGCATTTTTCTGGGTAGGTAAATCCTAATTTCTAGACAAGTCTTGATTTTGAGATGATTTCATGGTGAAAATGGATTATGTAGAGATTTGAAATCTAGTGGAAAAGGTTACATAAGTTCATGGAAAATTTATTACTCCATATTTTCAAGCTTGTTCAATAATCATTTATTAGTTGATAAATTGAAGTGTCAAGTTGCTTTGTTGTGCAAGAATGACCTAGTTCAAGTGGCTTCTTGAGTCCTAAAGAAGAAAATGACTAAATGGCTGTTGCAAACCTTATGGAGTTAATGATATGAGCATTTTTCATGTTTATCACGTCTTGTAAGCATTCAAGACCATTTTTTACTCTTCATGGGTTGTCATAGGATCAAAGTCCAATCTGGAAAGAAAATGGGCTTCAGATGAGTTGCCCACATTCGTTATCCAAAAATACCCCCTAGCAAAAATGGAAAAATTGGAAAAAAATGGACTTGGGGCATCTTTGTGTGCCCCCATGGCCTCAATGGAGAATATGAGAAGAGTTGGAGAAAAAATCCATGATCTCAGGGTCACTTGGAATTATTTGAAAAAATGGCACAAAATATCCCTGAGAGCTTCAAAGTTCAACTCGTAGCCAAGTTGTTTACACAAAATGGTTCAATGATTTGGTAGGAGTGCATGAGGGGTTTACATAACTGCTTGGGTGGATCTAGCTCAGGAATTTTGATGTCATATCGGTAGGTAGAATGCACTCACCAAGTGGCTCGGTGCAAAAATCAAGTTTGTGTCAAAAAGGAGTAAGGCGTCTCGAAATAAGTTAGCTTTACTTCGGCCAAAACCAATGAGCTCACCTAAGGAGGATGGCTTGACATATTGGGCATTACTCGATGCATAGTTCAAAGTGGGAGAGTAAACTCACTGAGTTGATCGGTGATGTGGGTGGTGGTGTCGAGGCCACAAGTTTCATGGAAAAAAAACCATACAGAAGGATGAAAAGGAGTAATGCGGGAATGCAAGGTGCCACTACTTCAAAGTAAATCTTGCTTTAAAATGTGAGTAAAGGAATTCAAAAAATGCGTAGAGAAAAGGATGAAGTAGAAGTGCAATGCGGAGATATGATGGGCCATGAGTGATAAGCAATAGGGGATCAAAAACCTGAGAAGAGTAGTTGCGAAATCCCATAAGGTGAAGGAAAACAGAGTGTTGTGGGGATATGACTTGAACTAGCTACAAAGCTATGGGGGTTTGCAAACCTGAATTTGAGTAGAGGCATCCCCAATTCCTGCAACGAAGGAGATCAAAAACAGAGTAGCACGGGGTTTGGGAGTGATCAAACTGTGAAGTAGGTGGGGCTTGTAAACCCATTAGTAAATTCATGTAGAATCCCATAAAACAAAGATAATAAAAAGGAGAGTAGTGTGGGATTTGAGCTCGTTGGAGCTTGAAGTGATGGGAACTTGCAAACCTGAGTAGAGCTACTTCGTAAACCCACACAGCCATATCTTTTTCCTAGGTGCTCCGTTTGTCAAGAAATTATACTTATTGGAATTGTATTTCCGAATTCACCATGGAACCATAAAATAAGAGAATTAAATGGAGTAGATGGGTAAAAAATGAATAAAACTCTCCAAATCTAGAAGAACATGTGAGCCAAAACGTATTAATGGATGCAATATGGGCATTTTCTTCTCTAGCATGCAGAAGAACATTAGAAAATGAGTTTTACAAGCCACCCATAACTCTTTTCAGTGCACTAATGTTTTTTTTTGTGGGTAAAGGGGGATTTAAGGTTTCTACCTTTCTCTCTCTTCTCTCACTTTCTTCTATATATTGTAAACAAATCATTTGAGAATTCTAAGGGGATATTATGGGATGTGGGTAAACTCTACCATTTTGGTTTCTCAATGTCCATGAGTTGTAAGCCTTCACGTGGGTTTGGAATGTGTACTTGTGCCTCTACTTTGCAGATGTAATAGAATGTGCATATTGTAAGATAAGTTAAATATGTGTTTTGTGGTGTTTTATCAACCCTAGCATTCATTTAATTATATCTACTTTCCTCTTTATTCTTATTTCTATGTTCTATACATGCATTTCTCATTTGTAGGTTTTTGTTGTTATGTTTCATGGAGATAAAATGGTGAATGGATTCATGGTTAGTATAAAAGTTTTCTGGCCTTTCCTTGTTACATTCTCCTCCTCCTTTCTCCCTCAAACAAGATAATTCCACCCCCTTTTCTGGTGTTATCACCCCTTTCATATTAGGATTTCCCTTTTATGCATATTTCTACTCTCTCTCTCTCTCTCTCTCTCTCTCTCTCTCTCTCTCTCTCTCTCTCTCTCTCTTTCTCTCTCTGGTCCATTGGCATGGTTAGATTAGGATTAGTTAGCTGCATTTTCCCTTCTAGGAGTACTTTAGCTTTAGGACTAGGTAGAGGAAGCCGACCTTCTCCGGAGGTCCATCTCAAGTAGCAAGTACCACAACTTGAGAGATGGTCCCATGTTAGCAAAAATTAGAGATCTACATAACCAAATATTAGGGTGCTAGTTTTTTTACATAACAAGTACCTAATTATTCCTTCTTACCAAAACTCATACTATGAATATACCACTTTTATTTTTGGCCCTTAGCTTCATTTAGGGGGGGTGTTACAGGTGGTTGTTTACCTTAGCTCATGTTCACCTAGGTACTTTATTTACCTTATTTTTTAGTTATCCTCACCCATTTATGTGTGGATATTTATTTTATCTTATTTATATATTATGAGAATATTATTTATTTGTTAGATATAGTTCTTTCCTTGATATATGGTATTGACTAGTTTAATCTATGGCCTATACTAAGCTGATATAAGGTCTTGAATAGTTCTTTCTTATTTAGTTCTTTTCATATTTATGGCTTGATCTATGGCCTTAACTAGTTCTTACGTTAAAATTCCTTGCCTATATAAATAAGGCACCTTCTCATTGTACTAGATAGATTTTTGTGAGATATAATATATGATATTGCTAGTCTTTGTTTACAAATCATTTTGTTAGGTTATTCTATCAAATTAATTTCAAGTTATTGAATGTGATGTTCTATTAGCATATGAGATATTTTTGGCTTGGAATAATTTGGTTATTATTATCCAAAACTAGGCCCAATCCATTTTTGGTGTTTTGACAAGTCATGGTGCTGTCCTAGATCAAGAAAATTTAAATTTTTTACAAGTTTCATGAAAATTGAAGTGTTTTGGGCATTATTCCTCCATCTTGCTAGGCATTGTTTCTCCATCTTGCCAAGTCTCACTATGAGGGAGTTAGTCAAAATTTTCAATAAATTGGGTCAAATTTAGAAAAAATTATACAAATCCACTTTTTGAGGAATAAGGGGAACTATTCCTCCATTCCACCTATTCCCCGCTTATTTTCTCTTTGGTTGCACACCACTTAGAAATTGACAATGAAGTTAGGTTTTTTGGGCACTTTGGGAACAACTTGTTATTCCCAGTTCACTGGTTCTCCACCATACTTGACCCCTAATGAATGTGGCAAGATTCCATTTTTATCACTCATAAGCTAAAAACATTAGCAAGGTATAAGGAAAGAAGAGCTTTTAGATCATGCATAGGAGTCCAGAAACAATAGGAACATGCAAAGGACAATATACCTCTATTATGGAAATGTAGAATCACATCTTGAGCATGGGAATGGCTATTATGGAGATCAAAGGAGTAGTATCTACATGAAAACATCACATGTTTTTCTATTTTAAGCTTTAAACTTGCATGTATCTTCTATTTTCTCCCCATTCTCTACAATACTCCATGATTTCATTGTAAAATCAATATTTGCACTTTTGTTCATAATTTTGGAGTTTATTATGAGCTTTGAGTGGAAGAGAAGGGGTCAAGTGATCTATTATACTTGTTCCACCTCTTGGATTAATAAAGGAGCTATTTCTACCTTCTTACAATATGTTTATTGTGTGATATTGTGTTTTTAAGATGATTTTATCTCATGATATTGTTTTATCCCTGATTTGTAGTTTAATCTCCATGCCTTTATGTAGTTATATGTTAATTTATAGGTCATGTATTGTGTTTAACCAAGTATGTGTAGGATCTTGTTGTGGAAATTACCAAATTACCTTCCAAGCCATTTTTTCCCTTCTTTATTCTGTCATAGCTTCAAACCCTTCTTTAAAACACTTTGCATTGACATATGCATTGTGCATTGTGTATGGTGTGTGGTTCCCGTGGTCTCATCTGTGTGGTTCAAACAAGTCTAGGATCCTCAAACTTTCTGGTGTATCACCCCTTTTTTATTTTCAGTTGAATTCCTTCTCCCTTTTCCCATTTCATGCAATAGAGTAGTATTAGGAAGAAGCTAGTTTTAGGTGTTACACTAGGGGAACCAACCCTCTCTAGAGACTCACTCCAATATATAAGTCACCCACAACCTAGGAGTGTTTTAATTTTCTCAGTTGGAAGGGTAGTCATCACACCACTCTCCAAAGGGTGCATTCCTATGTGAAAACTATTTTTGGCACGCTCGGTGGGAGTGAAGAAAATAAGTTTGCTAAAGATTTGATGTTGTTCTTGGCAAGTATCAGTGTTTCAAACACATTCATCTAGCATCTGGGGGCTCCATAAGTTCAAAGCACATCCTGGTAGTAGATTAGTGCATATTTCATGCCAAAAGTTACAACTAGATCATCTTCAAAAGGTATTCCATTTGATTTCGTTGAATTACCTTTGAATTTGGTAAAGAGAAACAGGTTTCCAAGTTCCAAACCATATACTAAATCTCCCTCTGTCCCACAAAATAAGAGTTTACTCTCCAATTTCCCCATATCCAATCTGAATCTTAGTATAGCAATCCTAAGAAATTTGGTTTTTGTTCCCTTCAATGGTGAAAATCCATTATTACTCGTACAACATGATGATATCCTAGTTTCTACTCTTAAGAGGATTACATCTTTCACTAGAGAAAATCAAGTTACACCCATATAACACATTAAAGATGTGGCCAATATATGTTCTATTTATCATGTTACTCAAGAGAATGTTGCAGTCAGGTTATTAGCAACCTCTTTCAAAGGAAACACATTGCAGTGGTATAGGGGATTGACACTGAATTCCATCACTACATGGGATCAGCTGGGAGAAGTTTTTTGCAGGCAATTTGAAGACAAATAAAATCATCTTTCACTAGTGGAACAATTGACTACCATTAAGAGAGCACCACAAGAGTTCATGTTTGACTTTAACTACAGATTTCAAAGGACTTGGGAAAAAATTCCACAACTAGTAAGGCATACTCCTGAGTATACTTTTTTGTATTATCAAAGGGCTTTTGAATTCTAATATTTCAGTGATGATACAATCAATGGGTGGAAGGACACTTCCTGATGCTTATGAAATAGTAATTAAGGTTGAAAACAATCTTATACAAGATGGAAAGATTACACCAAGGCCTCCCATACCAATATTCCCAAAGATAGTAAAACCTCTCTATGCCACTTCAAATACCTTTCAATAACAACTATTCAACAAATACCTATTACTCAGCCTTTAAGTCAAACCAATGCAACCCCAAGCCAATCAAATGACTTACAAGAGCATGTTGATATTGGAAATGTTAAAAGATTTTGGGAATGAGATAGTTTTCCCTTAAAAGACAACAAAAATCTAGAGTTATAGACCCTAATATCCACCCAATCAGGGAATATACCTCCATTCCAACCAAATTTGCAAAGTCAGTTTCCAATGTTAAATCATTCAATCCCAACACTGCTCAGACATCCAAAGCAATTATACCTATCCAAAACAATCTGATACAAGACTATGAGTGGTGTTATCCTTGTAATTTATCCCATAACTAGAACTCTTACCCCAATGGTGTTCTAAATCAAACACTTATGGTGCAAATTGATTCTATGTCTCAAAAATCATCAATTGAGACCCCATCATAGTAGGAGGTTTCTCAAGAGTTGGTGCAAAATGATGCTACACTTCTAAATTGGTAAGAGGATGAATTTTTGTGTAGTAAATCAGCTGGAAATCCTCTACTTAGAAAAATCAGTCCTCTACTTCTGTGGCAAAAAACACAAGATCAAATAAAAGGGAAATAAGAGTGGATCAACCAACTGGTAAGACTAATTCTCATCTTTTCCAACATTACAAGGTGTTATTTCAGTTCCTAATCAACAAGGAGATTTAGACTATAAGAGTTAAAAATCAGCAAGAAATTCCAATTGTGATGCTAATGCAAGAAGGTAATTTTTGTTAAAAAGTACAATAGAAGGTTAATACTTTTTCTTTCAATATTCTTGATCATATGAAGAAAAATAAGGTCAAAATCAATGTGGGATTGTTTGTCTCTTCTCGGTCAAGATATTCCTATTTTAGCATCATCAATGAAAGAAGGTAATATTTTAATAAAGGATAACATAAGGTTAGTACTTAATCTTTCAATATTCCTTGATTGATCTTATGAAGAAAATCAATGTCAATATGATAATGTGATATTCTTGTCTCTTCCCGAAAAAATATATTTTGTAAGAATCTTTATCTAATCTCAATCGCTCTAGCCATCCATCGAAAGAACAATCTAAAGTTGTGTATTACTAACAAACCCAATCCAAAATAATCCCAAGCAAGAAAAAGTGTAAAAAAACCTCATTTCTATGTTTCCTTGATCATAGGGAAAAATATAGTCCATAATTGCATGATTGATTTAGGATCTTCTAATGTAATTATTCCCAAACAAATTGTCGATGAAATTGGTTTGATGTATTCAATCTGTGATATATGAGCCTCTTTTTAAAGGAGTAGTTAAACATAGATGGAACACCTAAAGAAACCATTAGATTCATTAAAGGACTAATCCTAACCTTTCATGCATGCCCCAATTTCTTCATCCCTTAAGATGTATTCATTATTGATCTTCCTCCTTAATTTTCCTTATGTCTTTCCAGAGATTTCACTGCTAAAATTGGAGGCTGCTTATCATTAGAATTAGTCTCACATGTTTTTTAGAACAAGTTATGGCACCAAAGTTACAATAAGGTATGATCCCATCTCAACAAGTCATATATAGCCTTATATTTCTAGTACTATCAATTCCAATTGTATGATCATATATGAAGAAGACCAGGTAGTTGAAAAAATAACTGAGCAGACTTCTTGAGGGGATTCTAGACTTAGTATTTTATGAATGGGATACTCAAGGTTATGACTTTTGATCCATATCATTCATATTGAAGAGGTAGGTCTTGGAACATATTGTCTACATGAAGAAAATTTATTATTCCTTACCTTGTCAGATCAGATCAACATGATGAAGGTTTATGGAAATTATAATTTGATGGATCAAGAAGTAGGAATAAAGAAGGTGGGGGAATCATGTTGATTTATCCAAAAAAAGAATTATTTTTCAGCTTTAAGGTTTCAGTTTAGTTGCACTAACAATACAACTGAGTATGAAGCTCTTGTGCATGGTATTCAGTGGGAAAGGAAAAAATCGGTAAAACAATTGCAGGTGTTTGGTGATAGTGAGTTAGTTGTCAATAAAATTAGAGGACAATTGTAACCAAGAAAATTTTATGAAGATCTTATAAAAATAGAGTATGGGATCTGATAGACGATTTTGATGCTTTCAATGTACAATCTATTCCTAGCTAAAATAATAAATATGCAGATAGGCTAGCTACAATTGGTGCTCATATTGAGATTCCAAATTCAGATCAACAAAGACAAAAATTAGTAGCATATCAAGATATTTGTAAGGACTTCTATCCTTGATAAAAATATTAATGGAAAGTATTTGAATCAGATTAACATATAGTTAATTTTTTGTAAGAGGAAGCTGAGTTTTCAATAAAAAATCAGGAAAAATTACAACAAT
The DNA here is from genome assembly GCA_019776745.2 of Taxus chinensis. NCBI lineage: Eukaryota > Viridiplantae > Streptophyta > Pinopsida > Cupressales > Taxaceae > Taxus > Taxus chinensis. The sequence continues at coordinate 70,857 of JAHRHJ020003189.1, read as the reverse complement.
ATGAAAATTAGATTATTTAGTTGAGATCTAACAAAATACCTTAGGGATTAGTTACTCTTGAGTCTATATTTAATGTAGATGATCAATTTAGAGGTGAAGAAATCTAACATGTTGATCAAACAAGAAGATTATGAGCAAATCAACATTGAAAATGAAAAAACACTCAAGTTGGGAAAGGTATGTAATCAAGATGAAAAACTTTCTTTTGTTCAACTTTCTCAGGAATTTGATGATGTTTTTACATGGAGCTATGGTGATTTAAGGGTTTTTAATCCTAGATTTAGCTCAACACACAATAGAGTTGGATTTAAATGCAAAACAAGTCAGACAAAAGTAAAGACCCATCAATCCTAAGGTTGAACCTCTCATGAAACAAGAGTTGGATAAATTAATCAAAGCTAACATCATTTTAACTATGAAACATTCATAATGGGTTGTAATTTGGTTCTTGTGAGAAATAAAAATGGAGAAATATGCTTGTGTGTGTTTTAGAGATTTGAATAGGGAATCTTTAAAAGATCATTCTCCATTACCATCAATGGAGAAAATTTGTAAATGGTAAGTGGCTCTATAATGTTTTTCACTCTTGAACGGTTATTAAAGGTATAATCAGATTATGGTGTAAGAATTAGACCAATTCAAAACTACATTTACCACAAAATGGGGCACGCATGCATAAAATAAAACACCATTTGGAATGTCAAACGCAGGAGACACCTTTCAGTGTGTAATGAACTTGGCATTTCAAGGATGGATTACTAATTGTGTTCTTTTGTATTTGGATGACATAACTGTATTTTCTAAGCATGTTGAAGATCATCTAGTTCATCTTATTCATTTTTTTGAAGGTGAAGGCAGTATGGTGTATATATCTGAATCCAAAAGTCTATTTTTTTAGTCCATGAAGGTAAATTACTATGTGATGTCATATTGAAGAAAGGTCTTGCCTTGAGTCATAAAGGGTAAGTACAATTTTTCATTATCTTTTCCAAATCATAAGAATGTATTTCAAAGTTTTTGAGGAGGTAGATAGAGTTTTACACAGATCCAATTAAAAAATGAATTCATATAATAATTTTACATATCTATAATATTACATATCATACATATATAGGAGTCACACTTCCTATATTCTAGGAGTGTTATTCAATATCCTATAATTACTCATACAAAACAAACGATTTTTTCTAACAACTTGTAATACACTCTCTAACCACAAGTATAATTATGTGGGTTGTTATAACACTATAAAAAACCTCACTAATATAATATAATATTATCTAAGATAATATAATAAATCACACTAACATATTCATGAACACTATTGATTCCTAGCATTCCCCCTTAGTATGAACATGGAAGAAAAACCCCATCTTCAACCAATCAGCATGTCGCTCCGTAGTTTGCACATAGTCTTGATCCTTAACACTAAATGTGCCAACTACATCATTCATAAATTGGGGCCCATAAATCTATCTAGGTGAATACATGAATTGGGACCCATCAACCAATTCAAAACAACCATCTAGTGAATCTGATCAAGAACATTTCCTATAATGGTATCAATGGTACAAATCTCCACATCATCATCATAACATGGAAACCAAAAAAAATATATTTCACATAGGAATTGGGATACACTTATGTTCTTATTCATAAGACATAAAGAAAAAGGTGTCACTAAAGTGATATGTGACCTTCAAGGTAGTGAAGAACTCAAGGACGATGATGATCCTCCTTCCTCCATTTCCTTCATATTCCAATGCGACACTGCTAGCTCAACAAAATATGAACATGAAGCTCAATTTTATGTATTAGACATCATGTTCTAGTTATAATTCATTTTTAAGGATTTTTTTCAAACTCTTGACTACAATGACAAATGATGACTTCATGACATTTGACACTATTTGAAAAAAATTGGACTCAACTAGAAATTTTAAAAATAATAAAATGAGATTAATTTTTAAAATAACAAGGACATTGACAAGGAAAACACCATTGAAAATGTTTTAGCTCTTTTACATGATCTTGATTCTTTTAACAACAACGATGATGAATCTTGTACACAAAAAATGACTTTTGAATTTGAAATGAAAAAACAATATGAGAGACACTATAAAATGAACGTACATACTCTTTGACACCTAAATCTACACAAAATTACTGATGCATAATTTTGAATTTACAAATGAAAATTTACAGTAGAAACCTATGAATTCACTTCTTAATATAAGTAATAATACTCCAATAATGTTAACTACATGATTATGAATAGACTAGATAAAAAAATCATAGATTTAGAATCATAATATTACCTATACATAAGAGTGTGATTAGAACTTTGATATCTAAACAACATAAGAAATGTGAAGAATCTTAAAGATTTTGAGAAAAAAAACTTATATGACCTCAAGGTAGATCTTGTGGAGGAGATTCAAAGAGGAATTATGAGAGGATTCGTTGTCAAGACAATATATATATATTTTAATCTATAGCTTTTAATTTTAAAGAGAATCGAAACACCTTTTATTTTATTGACCATGTGTAATGATCAAAATTCTCAACGAACCAAAGACTATATGACATTGATAAAAGTGCACAACTTGTAGGTAGGCATGTATATCTTGCAAGTGACATTTATTTTATATATCATATCATCCAATGAAACTGTAGACTGTGTGAGGAAACCAATAGCTATTGGAAGGATTTAAAATGATGCAATGAAATCAATGGATTTGGTTGATGTTCGTGGTTGTAGGATCCTTTAGAGAGATGTGGCATAATTAATCTATGACTAGAATTACAAAAACTATTTGATCTTACTTTATTTCCAAATTTCTTGTTCGTAATGAAGTTAATGCACTAGCTACTAAAGAAACTAGCAAAATCAGAAATGATGGAGGGTTTATGTTACCTCGGATGTGATATGATGGATATGGGGAAAAAGGTGATTGATCTCACTACTGCAAGCTATAAAAATATAAAACTAGAGAAATATTTGATTAGATAGATTTATGCGGGGGCTTCTCGAACAAAATCGTCTCCAAGAAGTGATTAACTTCCTTGGTGGATGTCAACCCCCGTGTTTGATAAGATAAGATAAAAGTAATAATAATAAGCTGGATAATATGAAGAATTTGAGGCACATAGAAACTAAAATATGTAGAAATGTAAGGCACATACAAATATGATCTAGATGAACCCAAAACAAATTACCTGGTAGGGTCGATGGCGACTAGGGCTGCACAAAGGTAGGTCGACGGTGACCTGAGAGAGAAGATCTGAATTGTAGTTGAAATATGCAGACTGCAAGGTCTGAGTACAAGCTGGTGGATGATAGAGGCTTGTGGATGCTGAAGGATGACCTGTAGAATGATCTCTGAGAAAAAAAAGTAGAGAAAAGGATAGAAATCAATGATTTGGATAGGTTGTTGGATGAACAAGACCTGGTTGACGAAGACCAGGTGGGATTGATGATGACTATAGATCAGAATATGATAAAGCCGAGGATAAATGGATGGAAAAGGAAACCTACAAGAAAAGGATATGTGATAAAAGGCTGCTAAGGAGCTCTGAGTATTGTAGAAGCTACTCTATGCCTGCAAAATATTAGAATACAAGAAGGGAAATGATAATATGATAAAAAGATAATTAAAGCAATACAAAAATAAAGATAATCTCATGAAGGATGATTGTGAGTGATGCAAGAACATTAAAATGATGTCCAAGAGGTTTGTACTATTGTAGGGATGCTCAGGCATGAGGAAAGTTTAGTAGGTTACAATAAATTGTGTGCATGCATCTGATTGAAAGGAAAGAAAATCACTCAACTTTATAGGGTCGATGATGACTGGGCTGGGTCGTTGCGATTGCGGGGAAAGTCACCCCAATGGGCATGATTTTCTTATTTTGGTTGGGATTTTTGTGATTTTAAAGATTAGGTGAGTGTTTTAAAGCATTAGGTGGGAAAGGGATGAGATATGGGTAGTTAGGGCATAAAAATAGATAGGATAAAAGCTAGAAAAGTAAGGGGATTTATGTGTAGGATAAAAGCATCCTAATTAGAAGGTTGGTTAGGGAAAGTGGATGGATAATTAATTAATTAATTAATTAATTAATGTGGATGGGATAATTAATGTAATTTAATTATGATGATTGGATAATGAATGATAAATTGAGAGGGCATTTAATTGAATAAGGGGGATAAATAAAATAAATATGCGCACGTGGGTGATGAGGGTATAGATACCAAATTTATGTGTCTACATTTTGCCCCTTTTTGTTGAGTGGCTTGGGCTAACAATCCATGAGACAAAAAAATGATGAGATAGTATGAATGATTGAAAAAAGGATTGATGATAAGCTCCCCCTCAAATGGGGATTGATGATGTCAAGGGAAATCGATGACACATTTGAAAAAGGTAGATGAAAAAGGGCGGGTGGGTGAAGAAAGGATGGGTAAAATGATTACCAAGGAAAGATGCCCCAGGAAAAAAGGATCACAATAATTTGAAAAATAATATGGTGGTGACTCCAATATCACATCGGTAGAGGAAAATTACAGTCTCAATGGAGATGGAATACAATGTTCTATGGACCAGTGAGTGGGTGAAGATCACTGCAGTATGGATGCAAGTTGGGATGACCAACAGGTCATAGGAAAGTCATCAAAATATGCATAACTATATGTGAAAAGGTATGTGAAATCCTTCATACATGAGGAATCAAGCGAAAGGTATGCATCCACAAGGGATGAGGATGAATGATATGGTGCCCAATGGGACACAAAAAATGGCCGATAAGGAAAATGAAAAAGTGAGTGATGAAGTAATATGTCCAAAAGGGGAAGTATGGCCGCAAAGGAAAAAAAGGAAATAAAATATGCCCCAAGTGGGGAAAAGGTATGGCCGTGAAGGCAAAAAAGGAAAATTAAATTATGCCCCAAGTAGGGAAAGTGATGTGGAATTGAAAATATGGCCAAAGGAAGACAAATGGCCACAAGGGGACTTGATATAATGCAATGTATGCCTAAAATGGGGATGAATATGGCCAAAATGTGGAATTAGGATTGTAACGTAAAATGCTTGAGGAGGAAAAATATGGCCTGGTAGGACTTTGAAAGTATAAATTAATGATTTGGATGTAGAATTAAAATTCCCAGAGGGAAGATGAATATGGCCATGATGTGGACTTTGAGATGATAAGGGAATTCCCCTAGAGGGAGAATAGAGATGGCCACAAAGGGTGGACTTTGAGATGAATTAAAATTCCCTAATGGGAGAATGGATATGGCCACAAAGGTTAGACTTTGAGAGGAAAAAAGGATAGATAGATGAAAGTAATGGTGCCCAGAAAGGACACAAATATGGCCCAAAAGGTGAGATAAAAAATGTGAGATATGGTGCCCTGAGAGGGAACACAAAGATGGCCACAAAAGTGGACTTAAGATGAGATAAATTGGATAAGATTTGATGAAATAGATGGATAAGATCAGATAGATCTTAATATTAGACAAAATGTCAGAATATATTTGGATGAGATAAGAGTTAGATGTGACTTAACAATGGTGATCTATGGGTATGAATGACATGCTATGTCATATCAAGGAACGTGAAGGAAAATATTCCTCCAACTACATTGGAGGTAAACAAGAAGGGGATCCAAGTAACACAAGGCACATGCGACCAAAACAAATGTTAGTATGTAACCAACGACAGTTAGTCATACCAAATATCATGAGGAGCATGGATGAGATGAACTCATAAACCTAATGTTGACATGAAAAAGGGGTTTGAGATGTAACTTGTACAAGGGAAGAGGGTTCTCCAAAAGTGGTGTTCCCTAAAACTATGCCCCAGCTCTGGGAAGGGGAAAGAGAAAGTTGATCAATGTGGGAAGATTTCTTAGGATGTTGATAAAATGGAAGGCTGATCAATGTGGGAAGCCTTCAAATGCCATAAGGAGTAGCCATCCTTCGAGGGTATGGTCTACTTTATACAATATATAGATGGAAAGAATAATGATAGCCATCCTTTGAGGGATCAGTCTATTTATTTTGATTTTGATTTTGATTTCATGCTTTTGATTTTTCTTTTTTTTTGCATGAACAACTTTCCTTCAAGGGATCAGTCTATTTTTGATAACTTTGATTTTGATTTAAGCATCCATGAATTTTGATTTTACATGGGGGAGAGCTGGGACTAGCTAAGTAGACCACTTAGGAGGGGATAAAGAATGTACAAGAGACACCCCTGGACCCTTTGCATGGTTCCAATAGGTGAATAAGAAGGTGATGGATGTGATGATTGTGGAGTTCTCACCAAAGGGGAGAACCTATCCATAAGGAATATGCTATGGGTAGAGCCATGGTGCCCATATTTAAGGTCACATCTAGGAAGTGACAGAGACCACATAATTCCAAATCATCACAATGAGATATGGAAAGGGATAAGATGGAGGAATGATCTAAAGATATGACTAAGAGCACTGGTAGACATGATAATAATAGAATGGTCATAAGTGTGATGCAATAAGTGGTTCCACTTCTAGTTTACCACCAAGGGAGGGAAAAATTTCCAAATGTTCCTGATTAAAGTCACATTTGAGATGATTGATAGGATGACAATGGATATGATGTGATAGATGAGTGAAAGATAAAATTATATGCGCTACCCTTAAGGAAGTGAAAATATGTGTCCCTAAGATGAGAGATGAAGATGAGATGGTATGCCCCTTTAAAAGTAAAGGTGGATTTTTATGAAAATAAATGAAAAAGGGGACATCCTTGAAGGATGGAAAATGGACACAAGGGTGGAATTAATATAAAAAAAGATGATAAATTAGATGAGATAGATGAGAGAGGAAGTAAACTATGTGCTACCCTTGAGGAAGAAAAAATATGAGTTCCCTATGAGACAAGTAAATGGTCCCCCAAGGGAGGGACAAATATGACCACAAAGGTGGACTTAGATGAGATGAAAGATGGATAAGGTCCCCAAAGGAGGCATAATATGGCCACAATGGTGGATTTGAAATGAAAAGGAAGTAAGAGAAATGGTCCCTTAATAAGAGGGAAAATATGGCCACAATAGTGGGGTTTGATGAAAAGATGAAAAATATGGTGCCCAATGGTGGAAAGAGGCAAACATGGCCACAAAGGTGGACTTTGAATGACAAATGGAATGGAAATATGGTCCCTCAAAGGAGGAAAAAATATGGCCACAACAGTGGACTTTGATGAAAGGGATGAAATGGTGCCCCAATAAAGAGGAACAAATATGGCCACAAAGGTGGACTTTGAAAAGATGGTTGGTGCCCAAGAGAGGAATGAAATATGGCCACAAAGGTGGACTTTGATGAATGAAATGGTCCCTCAATGGAGGAGGCAAAAATATGGCCACAATGGTGGAATTTGATGAAAATATGATGGAAATATGGTGACCCTCAAAGAGGCACAAGTATGGCCACAAAGGTGGACTTTGATGAAAATGAGCATAATATGGGAAGATGGTCCCTTGGGAAATGATGAAAATATGGCCACAATGGTGGACTTTGAAAAGATGAGATGAATGATTCCGACTGGAAGTGAAAATAAATGGTCCCCTAAGGGAGGGAAAACATGGCCATAAAGGTGGATTTAAAGATTAGATGATTAAGATCAGAGATTTGGATGAGGTTAAATAAAGCAATGTCAAGAGTGAAGTCCCCCAACATCAAGGGAGTTGTTGGATAGAAATGAGTTAATGTAGATAGGATGCGTGGATCAAGGATCAAGGGGAGGTTGCTCCCCCAGAGAAAGAGACTATGTCACATTGGGAAAATTAGATGTGGATGAGTTAATGGATGTTGAAAGATTTTAGATGAGATCATCTTTAACTTGGATTGGATAGATGGTTGAGGATCACAAGGGTGATTAAAAAAACCAACAATATCAATAAACAAGGGAGGACCCTCTTTAGGAGGAATGGTAAGGGATGATGTGGATGAAGGATGAGATTTAGTAATTTTGGTGGATGGGGATGTAGGAATTGGATTTGGATTGGTTGTGGTGGATGGAGAAGAATGGTTCCCATGAATGAGGAAATCATCTTTCTCAATAAGATTATGGACTATAGTCTGAAAGGCCTTATAATGCTCGGTGTCATGACATGGAGTATGATGATAAGCACAAGTGTGATTGGGACTTAACCATGAAGGTTTGGGACTATTTGGATTAAAATATTTAACAGAGGGAAGTGTGATGGAAGATATTTGAGTTATATGTCGAAGGATATCTGCGTAGGACCCAATCAAAGTCTCAAAAGGAAGATAAATCTTATGGGTTTTAACATAATGTTTTGGCTTGGATTTAGGTAAGGATGTAGATTAGATGGGTAAATTAGGTGTTTTGGAAGAAATATCAATTTTGGATTGTTTGGATTGGAATTTAGGTGTGGATGTAGATTGGATGGGTAGATTAGGTGTCTTGGAAGACAAATAAAGCTTGGTTGGAGGATTGGATTGTTTGGATTTTGATTTATTGTTGTGAGATGTCCTTTCTTTGGAAATCTTAGACTTGGATTTACACATGGATGTTTGGGATGTTGATGTATGAGCTGATTTGGATGCTGAGGATGGGGTGGATTTCCTTGAGGTTTTGGTGTTTTGGTTTTAGTTTTAATGTTGGTTGATGATTCAGGGTCACATGGACCAGACCAAGTTGTTACTCAAATAGCTTTGATGGACAATGAAGGATTATCTTTAGAATAATCATCATTTGGAGGTGAAATAGCTGTGAAAGGTCATAAAGAATGAGGGGACTTTTTCATTTGGATAGATGAAGTCAAAGGTGTGGATGTTGAAGTGGAAGGAAGAGATTGGTTTGGTTTGGGAAGGAGGTATCCTTCCTTAATGAAGTTATGAACAATGGCTTGAAGTGCTCTGTAATGTTCAATATCATGTCCAGGGGTATGATGATATGTGCAGATGAGGTTGGAATTAAACCATGATGGCTTCTTGCTATTTGGGTCAAAGGCCCTAATAGGTGGAAGCATGATTGCAGAAATTTGTAACAAGTGTTGGAAGACCTCTCTACATGATTCAACCAAAGCGTTAGGAGGTGCTTTGTCTTTGTAGAATATCTTGGTCTTTGAAGAAGAAGTGGATGTTTGAGATGATCCAGATGTTGAGGATAAAGTTTGAGCATGTTGATGTCTTGATGGTCTGAATTCAGTTTTGGTATTGGTAAATGCCTTAGTGTTGAATGGTTTCATTTTTAGTTGATGAAACATTCTTGATGAAAAGGTTGTCGTGTTGGATTTTTTAGAGGTAGGAATGTCAATTTCCTTATAGGAATGTATAAGGGATTTTTGAGGTAATGTATTAATGGTTGTAGATTTTATTTGTGAGGTTGCATCCTTAGGAGGAATGAAAACAATTTCCATCGGAGGATATGGAGGTGGTGTTGGTATAGGCGTAGGAAGCAATATTTGTTTGATAGAATCTAAGGAAAGTGAAGATTGATTTGATTGTGTTGATGAGCTAGAAGGATCATTTTTAAATTGTCATCAGTTGAAGTGATTTCAAAGGTTTTTTAAATGATGTAGGAGAGGAGGATGATGTGGATGTGATATAAATGATTGATGTGGTAGGTGTAGGAACTGGATTGGATCTATGGATGGTATTATGGGTAAGGATGGAATAATGTGTGGATGATGGAGTGGATGAGGTAGATATAGGTGTGGAATCAATGGTAGATGTATGTGTGGATATTGAAAGAGGTGTTTTATGTACAATGTTGATTGAATAAGGATTGAGATCATATGGTGTGGAAGGTAGAAATGGATCTATCGATGGTGGATCTAGGAAGGTTTGTTCAAAGATATCCAAGAGTGGAGATTGAATTGGTTGGGGGATTGTGTAATATTGGGAAGTAGGGACATAGTAGGATGGATGAGATATTGTTGAGGTACATAAAGTGTGGTAGATGAAGTAGGGATGGCATTGGCATAAGGTGACGGGGATGGAGTAGGACCCTCTGGTTGACATAATTGAGAACCAGAGTTATAGTGAAAGTATTCGTAGATGGGGCTAGAAGGAGACAAACACGAGATATCAATCATGTTAGATGTTTGAGGAGTGGTGGTAATTGATGTGATAGGCATGGGGGTTGTAGTTATGGTTGATGTGGGTGTAGGATAAGTGTTGGATGGTCTTGGTTGTACAACATAAGGAGTGGATGGATAAGGATATAAGGAAGCATTGGTGTGTTAAAGTTGGAGGAGATGTTTGATAGGATGTTTGAGGTTGGATTAAAATATTTGATTGTTAGAGCACACGAGAAGTGTGAATGTTGGTAGATTGTGATGATTGGATGGGTATTCCATTGGTAAAACTGATGGAAGTAGGGATAGTGTTTACAGGAGAAGATGTAGGTGGAATAGAATCCTTTGATTGAGTAGGTTGATAGGATTGAGATATTTTAGGGGGTTTACAAAGTAAAAAGTCATAGATGGGGCTAGGGGGAGACTCAAAGTCTCTAAAGGAGTAGGAGATAGAGATTTTTGAGGTATGGTATCGATTGAAAATGGGTTATATTTGTTTTTTTTGGTCGGTGAAAATAGATTTGTTATTGGTGGTGGGTTAGGAAAGGGCTCTCTGAAAATGTCAGGGAGTGGTGAAGATCATATTGGTTAAGGGGGTGTATGATATTGGGAAGGAGAAACATGATAAGATGGTTGGGATTGGATGGGAAGATCTGATGTATGAGGAACAAAAATATCAATAGGTTGGACATGCATAGTGATGTTAGATGAAGCAGGGACAATCCAAGGGGGTGAGATAGAACTACTGGTCAGTGTGATCTATGGATGGAGACAAAATGAGATATCAATCATGGTAGATGTTTTTGTAGAACCATTTGGGGTGAAGTTTTGTTCCATTTTAAATCAAGAAAGTTAGGAAAAAAGTTATTTTTATGTTTTTGTTTAAGAAAGTATGAAAAAGAAAAGGGGAAATGGATAATGAGGTACCTAGGAGAAGGCAATCTATATTTGGTTTCAGGTACATTTTGGCTTGGGAAGTATCATACAACTTCTTGTTGGGTGATCAAATCTGAGTTAGTCTACTAGGTATGGATATGTTTTGATATGTTAATTGATTAGTGATTTTTAGGTTTAAGGTATGATAAGATGTGAGATGCAATAAGGTTAAACCCCTACTTAAACTATGTGAGCAAGAAGGATGCAAAAAAACATTCTTTTTAAAACCAAAACGAAGTGTGATATTTGATGAGGACACAACAGGAATGGGAAATTACAATGCAAAAAGGAGAAAATAGGGAAAAAGTGAGGAATATCTAGATAACACTTTTCCTATTTGTCTGCACTTCTTGAGCAATGAGTGATCCAAGCCACAAACCAACACAGAAAGCAAATAAAGTAGAGCCTCACACTTACAATGTTAGTGGAAGACAAAAAAATAAAAATATAGAAAAGAAAGAGATCACCTAAAGGGTGGTCCCACCAGGCGTGCTAGGAATGTTGTCCAAATTTCTCATTCCTAATGAAGTTAATGCACTAGCTACTAAAGAAACTAGAAAACTCAGAAATGATGGAGGGTTTATGTTACCTCGGATGTGATGTGATGGATACATGGCAAAGGTGATTGATCTCTGCTGCTAGAGTATAAATAAATTCAAAACTAGAGAAATATTTGATTAGATAGATTTATGTGGGGCTTCCCGAATAATGATGGCTCCAAGAAGTGATTAGCTTCCTTTGTGGATGTCAACCCCCGTGTTTGATAAGATAAGATAAAAGTAATAATAAGATGGATAATATGCAGAATCTAAGGCACACAGAAACTGAAATATGCAGAAATGTAAGGCACATACAAATCTGATCTAGATGAACACAAAATAAAATTACCTAGTAGGTTGACGATGAACCAAGGCTGCACAGAGGTAGGTCAACGATGACTTGAGAGAGAAGATCTGGACTGTAGTTGAAATATGCAGTCCTGCAAGGTCTAAGTTCAAGTTGGTGGATTAAAGAGGCCCATGGATGCTGAAGGATGACCTGTAGAATGATCTCTGAGACAAAAAAGGTAGAGAAAAAAAATGCATAAAGTGAGAAATGATTTGGATAGGTTGTTGGATGAACATGACCCTGGTTGACGGAGACTAGGGAGGATCGATGATGAATGTAGAAGACTGTGATAAGGCTGAGGATAAATGGATGGAAAAGGAAACCTACAAGAAAAGGAGTTGTGATAGAAGTTTGCCAAGGGAGATCTGAGTATTGTAGAAGCTTCTCTATACCTACAAAAGGTTAGCTACAAGAAGAGCAATGATAATATAATAAAAAATTGATTAAAGCAATACAAAGACAAAGATAATCTCATGAAGGATGATCATGAGTGATGCAAAACACATTGAAAGGAGCTCAAGGAGGTCTGTAATTGTTGCAGGGATGCTCAGGCATGAGGAAGATGTTTGCACAAGGTTACGGAAAACTCGGATATGTTCAAGCATCTCCCCTAGAAAGGAAGAAAAACACTCAGCTTTATAGGGTCAAAGTCGACTGGTCTGGGTCGTCGCTGATTACGGGAAAATTTCCCCAATGGGTGTGATTTTATAATTTTGGTCAGGATTTTATGGTTTTAAAGATTATGTAAGTTCTTTAAATAATTAGGTGGGAAAGGGATGAGATATGGGTAGTTAGGGCATAAAAATAGACAGGATACAAACTAGAAAAGTAAGGACATTTATGTGTAGGATAAAGGCATCCTAATTAAAATGTTAGTTAGGGAAAGTGGATGGATAATTAATTAATTAATGTAGGATTAAAGGTGATTACTGATGATGGGATAATAATGAGAATTTAGTTAAGGGAAGGAGGATGAATAAAATAAAATATGTGCAAATGCGGGCGATGAGGGTATAAGAACAAGAAAGACAAGGTGACATTGGTGCATAATAGATTCAAATACACTGTGCAAATAAAATGGCCTCACCAATGTAATGCGTGTTGATTTCAAACTGAGAATCATGGTGCAAAGATTGCTAGTATCATTCTGGTCACTCGAATAGACCTCTCTAAGTGCATCAGTTCATATGGCCATCATATGAGTCTTCTTCTATATGGATCATAGGTTCAATTTCCTCCTTTGATCACATGCTACACAAATACATGAGACTTTAATAATGATAAGATCTAATAATGAATATGTGGTATGACTTCTAAGAATAAATAATCATAGTGAGGGAAATAAAAAAAAATTAATCATCCCAATATAATTAAAAGACATCTCGCTCAAGGAAATAACCATGCTTTGATGAAAAATGAGGAGGTGGATAGATTTTTACATATCTGTAATAAAAAAATGAATTCACATAATAATTTTATATATTTACAATATTACATATCATACATATATACGACTCACACTTCCTATATTCTAGGAGTGTTATTCAATCTCCTAGAATTACTCATACAAAACAAACGAATTGTTCTAAAAAATCAGAATACACTCTATAACCACAAGTATAATTATGTGGGTTGTTATAACACTATAAAAAACCTCAATAATATAATATTATATTATCTAAGATAATATGATAACTCACACTAACATACTCGTGAACACTATTAATTCCTAATAATTTTATGGGTAAAATTAATTTTGTTAAACGATTCATTCCAGATTTTTTAAATTTAGTAAAGCCACTAACTTTGATGCTAAGGAAAAACATGGTTTTCAGTTGGAAAATAGAGGGTAAGAATTATTTTGAAGCAATCAAATATGTTATTTCACAAGCTCTAACACTTACTAATCCTGATTTCATTTTATATTCTTTTGGAGAAATTGACACAATGTCAACCATGTTGGTACAACAAAATGATGAAAATTGGAGAATCCAATTGATTTTTTAGTCAAGTATTAGAATATTGTGAGGTAAAGTATTGTTTTTTTGAAAAACAATCCCTTTTAGTCATTAGAATTCTAAAATAATTCAAACATTTTATTTAAGATAACAAGGTTCATTCAATGGTTTCTCATCCAAGTGTCAAAGAGTCTATTTTGAGTAAGAATTTAATTTTGATAAGGGATGGATAGATTACAAAATTTATGGAGTACAATATTCACATTAAGTTTAATAAATTGGTAAGAGGAAGAGAGTTGTGTGAACAATTAGCTTCAAATTTTTACACTGATAGAAATAAGGTTTTATTTCTCCAAAATGGTCAAGGAACATCTCTCCTTCATTACCTCAAAGTTGGAATCATGACATGGTAAATTTTCTTCATATTGGACAGTGCCCACAAGGTTTGGATAAGACAAAAATGAGGTATTTCAGATTATAGTCCATTCCTTGTGTTCTTGTTGATTGTTTAGAAAGGATGTAAGTGGCGTTCTTTTGAGATGTGTTGATTCAAATAAGATTGAGCATGTTTTAGAAGAGTTTCATGGAGGATTATTCGATGGTAATTTTTCACCCATAACCACAACCTTAAAGATCACGAGGGTAGAATATTATTGGCCATATTTATTTAGATATGATCATACATGGGTAAGAAAGTGTTCAAAGTGTATTATTTTATAAGAAAACAAAATCTAACAGTTTTTCCTCTTCAACCTATTTATGTAGAGAAACCTTTCGTACAATGGGATTTGGATATTTTTGGCATGATTAAACAACCTTCTAGTATAGACCACAAATATATTCTCACAACTACGAATTATTATCCTCAAGGGAATGGTTTAGCAAAATCAACTAACAAAATCCTTCTTAGAATTATCAAACAAACTATGGAGGAGAATCAGAGATCAAGACACACAAAATTGAAGTAAACCATATGGGTTGATAGGATTACTCCTAAAGATAAATTACCATATAGTAAGGAAGCAAGGTTTCCTATTTATTATGAATTACCATCTCTAGATCTCATAAAATATATGGAGATAATGGATGAGGATTCAATGTCAATAAAACTTGCAGAATTAATGGAATTAGAAGAATTAAAAAACAATGCAATGGCTACCATGGAGATTCATCAAGCTTAAGTGAAGAGATAATTTTATAAGAAATAATTTGTAAGAACATTTAGAGAGGGAGACATAGTTCTCAAATAGGATGAAGAAATAACCAATGTTAGAAGACACACTAAGTTTTGACTCCTTTTGGAATTGGTCATATCTAATTATACGTTGCAAACATAACAATTCTTTTCAACTGTCTAAGCTAAATAGTGATGAGCTACCCATCCCAGTTAATGGGATATGCCTCAAACTCTGTTATTGAGGTCATTTTTCACCCTTGTACATAGTAGGTTTTTTTTTTTTTTCCCCTCTAAGTGTTTCTTACACATTTTTATCTTCATTTTCCTTTCTCTATGTGCCTTTTGCACTTTTATGGTATGTTTCTTCTATAATAAGTGTGCTAGCATAATTTATTTGTATCTTGGGAAGATATTTTATGTGTTCACATGGTTTCAATAAGTTACAACAATTTGGTAGAGCTCCATGCCCAATGGATATTTCAAGGAAACTTGTATTTACATCTAGTAGGTAGATGTCCCCTAGAGGTCACCAAATTATTATCCAAAACCAGCCCCAAGCCATTTTTGGTGTTGTGAAAAGTCACGGTGTTGTCCTGGATCACAAAAATTTCAAAATTGTATAAGTTTTTAGAAAATTTTAGTGTTTTAGGAATTTATCCTCCATATTTATAAGTATCAATGTCAGGGATTTAGTTAAATTTTGTAAAAAATTGGGAAAAATCATAAATTAAATTTTTGAGGAATAGGTGGAATTGTTCCTCAATTCCACATATTCCCCACATCTCCACCTTGGCCATATTGCACTAAAAATTTGACAAAATCAGGTTTTGTGGGCATTGTGTCCATTGTTCTCTGAGTTCTCCCATCCTCTTCCTTACCTCATCTTCACCAAACAAGTGACAATGCTTGATTATATAGGATCTTTATGGAATAGTGGGAACAAATCTTAGGTTTCATCGGTTCGCCATAGGCCCAAAACACCAAAAAAGGTAAAAGGAAGGGGTGAAATCAGCTATGTCAGAATATCTAGGAACTCACAAAACTATTCCATAGTTTTGGAAGTTCCCCAAAACACCAAAGAAGGCGAAGTATAAAGCTAAGTCAGACATATCATTTTCACAAAGAATAGAGGGAAGTGTTCTTTTGGTCCCTCTATTCCCCGATTCACTGCCCAACCCTAAATATAAAGATAAAGGTTAAATATTTTAAAGGCCCATATGGAATGTTCCACTGTTTTGCTAGTTCTCTGTAATTCCAAAAAACTCAACCAATGAACCCAGAAAACATCCAAATGAGTAATTTTTAACTATTTTTCTCACTCAAGATTCCATTTTTATTATGCAAAGGCTAATATTAAAAGTTTTTCATGTAAGAAAATATTTTAGATCAAACAAAGACTGTTAAAAATAGTAAGATCATGTAAGAGGACACAAAATTATTTTTTTAGACGTGCAAGTTCATCCCTAGTGAGTGCCTTTGTTATTTTTAAGTGTAATTTGTTGTTCTATGTATAATATTCTTGTTTCAAGAAAGAACTGCTATTTTTAGAGTAGAGGGGCAACTTGGACATGCATTATTCCTGTTCTTTTCTATTTTTAACTGATCAAACTTGTATGTATCTTCATATTTTTCTTGTTTCCCTCATTTCTCTATAAAAATCCATGTAATTCATTATAAAAAGTGATCTATACACTTTCTATTCACTTTTAAAATATTTAGGATAATAACAGTCAACAAAACACACATATACAGGAACATCAAAATAACAAAATAGTATAATAATACAAAATCTCATAAAGAGAAAATAAACTAAAAAAACAAGCACTAATGAAACTAACAGCCAACAAGAAATAAAAAAAATAGCATCCATCATTCATCCTTCTTCTCATAGTTGGCCAACAAAGTGGCTCATTCCTTCGACAAAACTTCAATGTTAGAGCCCAAATTCATGAGATATGCCTCAAACAATCCTCTCATTCTTTTCTTAGATTCTTGATCCTCGCATTATCTATAAGCATTTGTCAGTTATCCTAAAGTTTGGAGATGTTTAATAGTAGTCTTGACATTCAGAATGCTCCTCTCAGTAAACTACTAGAACATAACCTTTAACAGATCCACATCATTTTCCAAGACCTTGCATTTTTCTTTCAGAATCTCAATACAGCCACCACTCAGAACCTAGGTTAAATCCTCCACTTTCAGTTTCATGGCATGCCAATCATTGAGGATGAATTGGATAGTATTTTTAGTGAGGTGGGTATCACTCTTCACATCTTCAAGGTCAGCAACAAGTTTGGCCAGCACCACTCCCTGTTCATCACCCTGAGCTTCAACTTGAGTTTTTCCCTGGGGTTTGTCCATGACCTACTTTTCCTATTGGCTAGTCTCACCTTCCTCTGCCACTTTCACTGTCAGTTCCTTAACATTTTTTTTCTTAAGGTCTTGGAGACCCTTAACCACTTCATCCTCTTCAACATTTTTCTCCTCCCCATCACTCGCAGCGAGGGGTTCATTAAATTCCTCTTCCCCCAAGTTGGAATCCTCCTCTGTCATAAATTCTTCCAAAGCTTTCAACAACACACTCACACCCTTAACCTTTTTTCCATATCCATTACAGATCTTCTCACAATAGCCATGATAAACCCTTGGTGTAAGGGCACAATGATTTTATGAATTTTTAAACTGATCCAAGGGAAGCACAAAGAGAACACAACATATAATATGGGAAGTTGTAGTTATGCTATGCCTAAGATAATTTAACATAGGAAGATGGTATGCATAATATAAATTTATGAATCCTTATAAAGTGAAAAATTGTATCAAATTTAAAGAAACCTCATTAAAAGGGGAGGGCATAGAATCCCTTAAGTATCCAACAAAGTGATTAGTGAGTTTTTCCTTACCTTTCAAGAAAAATTTCAGCTCTTCCACAGAATCCTTCTTGGGTTTGTAAATTTCACACCCCTCCTTCGACATTCCCATGACATATGTCACCATGTAGATTGACAGATCAATCTTAGTACCACATAAGACCACACTACCACCGACCCACTTCTTTGCAAGCTCCCAGGAAGCCCCAAATCTTTACTAAGCTACACATTATGGCCCTTAAAAAAATTTAGAAAAGGGGCCATCCCCATTCTTTCAAACACCTCCATAGCCTCAGGTTTTATGCAGCTCATATCCCATGGCTCTATTTGTACCAAGTCACCCCCTATTTTCTTGATAATTCCTCTCTTTTCACCACTACACAGGCCAAACTTCAAAATGAAAATCTTTGCATGCTGATTTTGGGAACTCTGGGTAATAAACCGCTTACACAAATGACTCCCTCTCTTTTCATAGTTAAAACAAACCCTACCCAATTTACAAAATATCCTGATAATCTCACCCATTAAATCATAATAATTCAGGGCTTCCTTCTAGTCATGTCACAACACTCAAGTAATGATGATTGTGTCACCATATTCTTTTTCTAATTTGGTTCGAACTATAGGATCAATATCAATATAATTTGAAATCAACTTCATTCCCTCACTCATGACCCCTTTATTGGAAAAATGATCCACAATGTTGTTAGCTTCCCTATATATGTGTTTGAAATTAATTCCTTCAAAATTAACAACCATGTCCTTAATGCTAGCAATGGAGTCATGAATAGAGATGGAGGTAGTACCCTTATTCAGAATGTTATTTATGATATTAAGAGAGTCACCTTCGACCTCCAACCACTAAAATTTTTTTGAAAAAAAATAGTGACTCCCCAGAAAGTAGCAATAACCTTAGCAATGTGATTGGATTGAATCCCTAAGTTGTAAAAATAGCCCAAGAATGAATTTTCCATTATGATCTCGGAAGACCCCCCCACAACCCACCTTTCCAGGGTTCCCTTTAGAAGCCCCATCAAATTTTTTTTGATCCAATCCTTCTTGGGATTTTCCATCCTTTCAACCTTGGATTCAAAATGGGAGGCTCATCTTGGGCCTTCACCATCCCCAATTTTTGAATATATTGCTTTCAGTCTCTATAATGGTTTTAATTTATTGTTCTAAATAATAGAAAAGTTAGCATTAATGGAGTCAAAACATCAAGCTACAATTCTCTTCTCTGCCTCCTTCTTACCCTTAAATATTCTCATGTTCCTCTCCTTCCATATTTCCCAACAAAGATGCATGAGGGTGAGAATCCACAAGTGTTTCATACCCTTACTTATAAAAGGGATATACCACTAATTCCAAAGCATTTTTAGAGAAGAGGGGAAAATCCAGTTTATCTCAAAAAAATAGTAAAGTATTTCTAACCTTTACAAAGAAGGAGCATTAAAGAAACAAGTGAGCATCTTCAACCTCCCTTTCACACACCACACACCTATTCACCATATGGAAGTTCCTTTTATTGAGGTTGGCAACCGTTAGGATTTTTTCATGTAATACCAACCACCAAAACATATTAACTCTAGGAATGACTTCCTTTATCTAAACACTTTCCCATATAAAAATTTCACTATTAGTCTCATTTTCAAAATAAGTATTATAGGCACTTTTAGCTGAAAAAATACCATTAACTTCCTTTGACCAATAGATACTATCTGGTTCATTTCTCTTTGCCACTATAACTCCACTTAGCTAGTTATTAAGAGAAATAACCTCGCTGCTGATAAGACCCTCAAGTTGTATGTTTTTCCATATACTATATGGATCCTCCTGATTAAAATAGTTATAAACCTTTATTCCATATTTCTCAAAGGCAACCTTATGAACATTGGGAAAGGATTATTTGAGAGGATACTCACCCAACCATTTGTCTTTCCAAAAATTAACAGTGTATCCATCACCAATTTTCCACTTGCAACCTCCAATGACAATGTGTTTGGCCCAATTGATAGATTTCCAGAAGGTAGATCCTTCAAAATCAGCAAAACTAAAGCACCACTCAACAGCTCTAAGGTTTTTCCAATATTTATTCTTAATAATAGAGGTCCAAACACTAACTTCCTTGACAAGTCTCCACACCATTTTGGAAAGGAGAGCTTTGTTCATCTTTTCCCAGTCTCGTATACCAAGACCTCCTAACTTCTTAGCTTTACAAATATTCTCCCAAGAAATGAGAGGTATTTTAGATTTATCTTCTGACCCACTCCATAAAAACCTATTTTGAATACTTTCTATCGTACTAGTAATTAATCTAGGAATTATATAGATAGACATGGTATAAAAAGGAAGATTTTGAATAGAAATTTTCAAGAGGGTAGCCTTACCATCTTGAGAAAGAAGGGATCCCTTCCAGCCATCCAATTTCCTGATAAATTTTTCAATAAGGAAGTTCTAATCATATTTTTTGGGCCTTTCAGTCCCAATAAGCATCCCAAGATACTTCGTGGGAAAGGTTTATATTTCACACCCAAGGATGTGTGATATCTTCAAACATCTCTCATCTGGGGTATTAACAAAAAACACAGAGATTTTTCCAAAATTAATAAGTTGATCTGAAACTTCTTCATAATCTAACAGCATACTTTTAAATTCTCTAGCTTCTAGAACCATGGCTTCTCCAACCAGTATGGTGTCATCCACAAAATGTTGATGAAAAACATGTTCATTGTTAGTAGCAGGATATATTCCTCTTATTCTTCCTTCATAATTATCTTGGTTCAATACTCCACTCAAAGTTTCTTCCATTAGGATAAATAGGAAGGGGGATATAGGATCCCCTTGTCTTAACCCACGCATGCCGTTAAAAAATCCACATGGAGTGTTATTCACCAGCATTGAGAATTTAGTATGGTAGTGCAAGTCTAGATTAAACCCCTAAAATCCTCACTGAAGCCAAACCTTTCCAAGAATTTCTGAAAGAAAATTCCATGAAACTCTGTCATAAGCCTTTTCCATGTCAAGATTTATAATCATGGTTTCTTTCTTATTATGCTTAACAGTATGTAAAGTCTCCTGAATTGTTACAATATTGTCTTGAATCTACCTTCCCAACACAAAACCCCCCACTGATATGAAATTAGGGATGGGAGGAGAAGTTACATTCTAAGAGCCAAGATCTTAGAACACATCTTATAGATACTATTGCAGAGACTAATGGGTCTGAAGTTTTTAAAATCAGTAGCATTATGACTCTTGGGGATGAGAGCTAAAAAGGTGCAATTCATATCTTTCAACATTTTCTTGTTTCTAAAGAACTCTTGGATGGCTAAACAAACATCATTCTTAACAATTTCCCAAAAAAATTGAAAGAAGAAATTTGGGAAACCATCAGGACCTGGTGCTTTATCTAGACTCATAGTCTTCAACATGAATTCAATTTCCTCAATAGAAGGAACTTTAACCAACATGCAATTATCAATATCCGATACCAGATGAGGGATGTAGTCAAGAAAAGATCCTTCCTTTGTGTTGTTAGAACCAGTAGATGAAGATAGAAGTCTGTTGTAGAAAGAACCACAAACCTTTTGATTTCACCCATTTCAGTTAAGGTAGACCCCCCTTCTCCATCAATGCTGGAAATAGGATTAGAACCCCTTCTTTTCAGAGTAGCAATATGGAATAACTTTGTGTTCTTATCTCCCTCTTTAAGCCACTGCACTCTAGATTTCTGTCTCTAAAAATTTTCCTCAGTTTGAAGAATGTTATGGTAGTCAGCAAGTAATTATTTCTCTTTTTGCTAACTCTCCTCAATTCTTTCACAACTAGAATCTTCCATTGAGGCCTGCAACGTTGTTATTTCACTTTCAAGAGAACTCTTATTTTCAAAAATATTACCAAAGCTAGTTTTATTCCATCCTTTCAATTTTTTCTTCACATTAGCAATATTTTTTGAAACTCTGAACATAGCAGTACCTTGAATCTTGAGATCCCACCACTCTTTGACAAGATTTGTAATATCCTCATGTTGCAGCCACATTTTTTCAAATCTGAAAAGAGTTCTTCTTTTCCTTGTCTTTCACTTGGAAAAGTAAGGGGTTGTGATCTGAAGCCTATTCTTGGAAGGGAAAAGAGACAAGCATCCTTATTCAACCATCCCCATGAGGTAAGAGCTCTATCTAATTTGACTTGTATTAATTGATCCCCTTTTCTCCTATTAGACCAAGTATACTTACCCCCTTTTAGCTCTGTATCCATAAGTCTATTTTCCATTATGAAGTCCTAAAGGTCTTCCATGCTTTTAGTGAGGTCAATATTTCCTCCTTTCTTCTCACCAGACATTAGAAGAGTGTTGAATTCACCCATCACTATCCATTTAGTCTCATAGATAATACCATGGAACTTGGACAACTGATTCCAGAAGTTTTTTTCCTTTCTCTTTTTTGATTTGGAGCATAAATATTTGACAATACCCACATTTCCTTGGTTTTCTTATCTTTGAATAGCATAGCCAAGTGGTTGTATTTTCTAAGTAAGTTCCATCAATGGAGTTTTTCCAAGATCCCAAAATATGGTAACACCCCCAACAACCCCTCTGGAGTTAACCACCATTGCCTCATCCCTACTCCAACAAATATTTTTAGCTTACAACAACTCCTCCTCCTCCATTTTAGTCTCCTGAATAGCAATAATATCATCTTTATATTTAAAATTAAGCTCCTTAATAATCCTACACTTAACCAAGTTGTTCAACCATCTTGCATTCCAAGAGATTATATTCATTTAGACACTTGATATTTTATTCTTCTAAAGCTCCTCACATCGAGTTTAGATTGGGTTCCATTGTCAATATCTCTCTGGCTAATATTTTTCTTGGCTTCTTGTTTGTTAGGTCTACCAGAGCATGTTATCTTTTCCTTGGGATTAGGCTTTTCCCCCATACTTTTCCCCAATTTTAACTGGAGTTTTCAAGGTTTCTGATGAATTATTACCCTCTCTTCCATCCTCTTCCTCTCTTTCATTGTTTCCTTGATCTATTTTTATTACTTTTTTTGGAGCTTTAACTTCAGCTATGATACTCTTGATCCTAATAGCTTCTGATTTTTCTACAAGTTCCAACTTTGGGAAGATTCAAAACCTCCTCAAAACCCATCAACTTATCAAAGGGATTGAGAAAGGGACCTAATATTTCTTCCAAATTTTCCTCCCTCATTGACCTCTTTTCAAAATGCAGATATTGTTTTCCTTTGTCTGAGTTCTCACCCAATAGAGGCTCTAACTTATTAGATGCTAACATCCTTTCCACCTGTATATGTGTTTTAGCTTCTTGGAAATGAGGATCAAAAAAGGCCTTCCTATTGTTCTTCTTATTCCTTACTTCAATAAAGCCTTCAACATCTACATTTGGGGAACCATGAAATTGGGAAATTTCAGCCTCATCTTCCTTAGAGTGTTCATTTCCATTCTTCTCATTGATTATAATAACCTTATTTGGGAACAAATCTCTGGCCATTTTAGTCTATATAGGAGTCTCCATTCCTTTTCCTTTTTCCTGAACATTCCCGGGTTTGGGATTTTTTTTATAAACCATTGTGACTACCATTTTGCATTTTTGTTTCAAATGTCCCCGTCATTGGAATTTCTCACATCTCTGAGGACAATTTTCAAATTCAATCTTCTACTCCCACATTCCCACCCATGATTTTTCATGGTGGATTTCAGTAAGGATGATCCCATCAGTGAGTATATACAAAATCTCATAAAAATAACCCTTGTTTTTGTAAGAGTTACATTTTCCACGGCCACAAAATTACCAAGGGTACTAAAAATCCCTTTGAAAATGTAAAAATCCCACAGTTCCATTGGTAATCCTGGTAAGTGCACCCAAACAAGGGAACTGGTTAATATTTTCTTTTTCAGGATTAAACATCAGGCGTCCATTTACAAAGAAATAGACCTAGTTTACCCAAAAACCACAGACCATCATTCAAGAACCCTTTATGGATCTTCAGGATTGTTGAAATTAAATAAAAAGAATCCATTAGGAAGAGTTGTCACCTCCAAATGACCCTTAGGTTTCCATTTCTGGATGGACCAAGATCTAATAGATTCAATATTTGGTCTTCCTCCCACAAGCTTTCTAATCAATGCATGTTCCATAATACCCAAAGTTCTTTCAATGATGCTATCAAGAATGTCAAGATACATACCCATGTTTCGTTGTGAAAGGATGCGGGGTATGTATATGCACATTCTAATTTTAGGTTAAATCATGTAAGTGTTGAAGGACAAGTTCCCACCCTATATACGTGTAAATATCTATGTAAGAATTTGGTCCATGTATAAGAATAAATTGAGTTTGAATAGAGGTTAGTTCATGTATAAGCCTTGCCTTGTAAATGAGTCTATAAATAGAGATTGTCTGAAGAATATCTTGAGTACAATTTCTCTGGTTATTATAATGTAACATGATTATAATGGAAATACAACTCTTTTGTTGATGATAAACTGTCTTTGTAATAAGTTGGACTAGTTAATGTTCTTTATGTGGTATATTGTCATGGTAGGTTAGCCATGAATGTAGGACACACATCTTGGAATTCAAACATAAGGAGGGACTTGGTAGAGTTGTACGCGCTTCAGGTGAGCACTTAAAATTTTCCTAGGTGATGTGCTAAAGAGACTAACAACATTGTGTTGAAATTAGACATGGGTGTAAAACCTTCTCCCTTTTACCATTTCATGAAGTAGAGAAGAAGTTAGTTTTAAGTGTTACACTAGGGGAAGTATCCCTCTCTAGATACTCACTCTAACATATAGGTCATCCACAACCTAGGAGTGTTTCAATTTTTTTAGTTGAAAGGGGAGTCATCACACCACTCCCAAAAGGGTATATTCCTCCATGAAAATAGTCATTGTTTATTTTTGGTTGATTGGTATAACTTAATATTGTTTTTCCCCTTATTTGCACCCCCATTTCCTCATTCAAACAATTTAAACAAGATTTTTTACTCACTTTATCACAGGAACCATTGGCCTCTTTTATATATTCACCCAAAGATGATTGATGTATTCCACAAATTATATCCTCATCCCCACACTGATTTCTCATTTTGTTATCTAATAATTCGATGAAGTGTTTTATAAGTATATAGGGTTTCTTGTTGTTGTTGGTCATTATGAATTGTGATAAGGTTATGTGAGCTAGAGAAGTATATAAGGATGAAGGTTTTAAGACAAGAGAAGGGCGTATAACTTTGTAGAAACTCATTGTAAGTAGGTCCAAGACCATATAAAATTGGGTAGAACCATACAAAATTAGTGAAAGTCCGTATAATCTTGGGCAAAGACAATTTCCATCTACAATATAAAAAATAAGCATCTTTAGGTCTAGATCATCTTGTTTATCGTCTATGCACCCATATGTCCTCTATTCCCCTATGTACAACTAAGTCTTTATCTCCTCTTTATTTTTTGAGTTATCATTTATCATTTTTGACAAATGTTTTATTCTAATTATGCATGGTTAATTATAAATTAATCAATTCAAAATAACCCCTTGTAATGAACCATCACATCTTATATATTATTACACATCACATTCTCTCTCTCTCCTCTCTCTCTCTCTCTCACACACACACACACACACACACACACACACACACACATTATGGTTTTTCTTTATTTTCTTGGTGTTTTATTATATTATTAGCTCTAGGATTGGTATTTCTATTTATCATCACTATTAATCCTAAACTCTTTTATATTCTTAATATCAAGGCTAAGGGTTTCCACCATTTCTATAATATGAGATACTATCCCTTTAAGTAGGTTGATACTCTTACTTGGTGTGAGGGAGGAGACTGCTATGATGATTCTAAATATATTGATATAAAATCCAATGCCATGGTATCTTATACTTATAATCACACATGTTATAATGTTGATATATTTACTCATTCCATATTTAGTATTTTAAATGAACATGTATAAGGTGAAGGTTCCTATAATGGATATGATAAGCATGTCCTACTCGAAGAAAAGGAATAATAGTTTACACATTATTAACAAGAATATCCTAATAATATTGATGTTCTTCTCTATGTTTCTGAAGATAAACTTAATCATAATAAAGTATCCTCAATGATTGAACATATTCTCACATCATCTACCATAAATACATTTACTATTCTTACATCTATGATGCCTATTCCATTAGGTGTGTTGGTTCCCAATATAACACCACAAACCAAGAATGAAATGAATATTTCCATGAGGAGGGCGTAAGGGGGGAAGATAAACCTGTTGATTTTTTGTTTTGTAGCCGAGGATGGATCTATCTTCTCCTCATGATCAAGCCTTGTAGGGATGATATGAAGGAATTTTACTGAGGGTTTAGTTGTTCATATGCTACTTTATGGATCTACTTGAACCAAGGTGAGAGGACCTAAGGGGTGGCTTGAAAGGGGGAGGGAGATACTATATTTCAAACCCTAAAACTTATTGGAACCTCAATATGAGATCAAATGCAACCACATAATGCAATGCTCATTCAAAATAATGGTCACACAAGAATTGTAAACACTTGATACATTAGACACAAGCCTCTAAAAATGGATTTTAGGGTGATCATAAAAATAATTTTTAATGATTCTATTCACAACTTGGAGTGATGATACTTGAGATGCTAGGCTTTATAAATCATAGAAAACCCACTCAAGATATGCATAGGATGTTGGGTTTGTAGGAAGATATCATGTTGGGTATGCAATGGTGATAAAAATATACAAAGGAGTGGGACAAATTGATAGTGTAAAATGAGATGAAAGAGGATGGAGATGGAGTAAAAGGGGACTAATGAGAGGAAGTAGCCACATTAACCATTTTTATTAACAATTCTTCATGCATTTAAATACAGAGTCAAAGAAAAATTACCCTCCAAAGGTCATTTATCCTCATGAACACCTAAGTAAGGAAAATAATACATAATAACTCTTGAAACCCCAATAAAAAAACACCTAAGAATGAATTCTCATACACTCATCACACCAAATTTTCAGCACCAAAGGACACCCTAAGGCAAACAGGTATGCATTTTCAAGAATTGCATTAAGAAAATTTATGATTGAAGCTAATGATGCAAGGTAACACTACAATGAAAAAAAATTATCAGTGCCTAATCAAAGAATCAATTACAAAATGCTTCTCTGTAGTTATTGGGAATGATCAACAAAAAATTATAGAGGAGAATGAAAATTTATCGATTTCATATTTGTGTACAAGAATAAACATTAAAATTTTACATGGTAGAAAGGTTTGTGTGTGCATTTACAAAGGATACAAGGGAATCATGTAAGAATGAATCTCAAAGCCTGCTAATGGCTATACAAAAAAACAACCACCCTAGCATGAACTTGTAAATGAAAATATAAATCCACACTTATAAAGTAAAAAATCTCACAAGCTCCAACCAAAACCAACTATAAGAAGAGTTTTTGAAGTAAAACCTTCACTTTTTACACAAAAATATCTTAATCCCAAAGGAATATCCCATAAATGCTAACCCAAGGAATGAGATAATGCTAACTGGTGATTTGTGTGATGAGGGAGAAAATAAATGGAGAACTATGTTAGAACCTTTAATATTAAGTGTTATATGTATATAAAATTTAGTTTATAATTAAATAAATTAGAATATTATCTATTTTAATTTATTTAATATAAACTTTAGCTTTATGGTTAATTGTTTTATTAATTAATTGGGGTGCTTTGTGAGAAGACACACCCGATCATTTTATTTAAATATGACCCACAGGGTCAAATGGTTTATAAAAGCATTATGTAATAATTCACATGTGATGAATTACGAGGGAGATAAGTGAGGATTTTGGAGTTTTACTAGATTTTTTTTAAATATGTTTCTTGGTTAAATGGAAATCTTACTATTTTTATGCCATGGTTTTTACCCCTGGGGGGTTTTCCATGTAAATATTGTCTTTAGTGATCATGATATTATTTATTGCAAAATGTCTTCATTAATGTTTTATGTAATATTTTAATTTAATTGGTTAATTAAATCCTCGTCATAACATGGTACCAGAGTAGTATTTTAATAGTTTTTTTTAAATTTAATTAACCAATCAAAAATAATGGTTGGTTAATTAGCTATGAAAAATCATATAAATACCCCCTCCATTCACAAGACAAAAAAAAACAACATTTTTTGGAATATATAGGGTAAAAGGAGGGTTTTAGAAGGTCCCACAACCTTATACAAAAAGGCCCATCAGGAAAGATTTAGCAAAATAATACATATAAGATAAGTACCCTAGAAGATTCCAAAAAAAGGATAATGAAAAAGATAGTAGGAGAAAAGAAGAAGACATCAAATGAGCTTTTTCAGCTCAGCGACCACATTTCTAGATTTAGGAGGTCCTGAATCCTTAGCAAGTTGATCCGCAAGGGTGATGAGCTCTGAACAGTCTTAGGCTATGGTGCTCCTGGTAGTTACAATGAAAATCTCCTAGGCCTTCAGGGCTTTGAAAGTGATGTTGGAGCTTGTTCAGAATAGAGGACACCAATTCAACTCTGCGTTCATCTCTCTGGGAGTCAGCAACCACATGCTCAACAGGATTTGCATCCAAATTCGAAGGAGACTTCAGGGTGTCAGCATGAGTTTCTTTGTCAGCGAAAACTGGAATATCCCCAACTTTCTGAGAATTGGGATCTTCAACAGGCTGGTGTGACTCAATCTGCTCCGAGGCAGGGGAGTCAGGGTAAAGTTTGCCAAGGCCCAGGATGTCATCAGCAAGAGAAGTATCAGGGCTGGAGACAGGGGAGACCGCCTTAATACTGGTGTCAGTGCCCTCCAGCAGCAGGCACGAATGAAGCGGGGGGAAAGCAGGGGGAGCAGAAGGGTTGGAGCCATCATGAGAAGGGCCCAGGATGGCGACATCCGAGTCAGAATCAGAGGAAAGGTGCAAGCGTCGGCAACGTCTGGAAGAGCAGAGGGAGGTGGAAGAGGGACGGGGGGAAGGCGAGGGAGAATGGCGACGATGACCTGACTTAGGGGGAAAGTGGATTAAATCAGCATGTGAGGCAACATCAGAAAATAATAAGTACAATAAGCCCTGATGAAGGATTGCTCCTTCCCCGTCTCTAGCCAATTGAACAGAATGCTCTAAGGATTGATAGAGGAAGGCTGTCAGATTGATCTTTTTTCCCCAACGTAGATGTGAGAGGATAAAAAAGTGGGGGCCATAGACCAGACGATAGCATCCATTAATAGTGAAATAACACATAATGACTTCAGCAACTCTGTTCCATGGGGGAGGTAGAGAATCACGAGTGTACCCTGAGAGATATTTGACAGGATTATCCCTTGGAGTGATGAATTCCTACATTTCAGCATGTAGCAAGCACTTGAAGTAAATATCACCGGCAGCCGGGAGACCCGTGGCATCAGCGATTACATTTGTGGAGATAGTAAAATACGTATTACCAATCTGGACACGCCCCCTCGACCAGGAAGCCATTACCGCATACGAGACCAGGGCCGAATAACCCACCATTCTCTCAAGGAAAGTGGTGATACCATTTTCTAATAAGATGTTCCAAACCTCCTTGTCATCCTTAACTGTGTCACAGGATGTAGGTTCAATTCACTTCAGTTGGCCACCCATACTGTTGAGAGGTTTGGAAAGAATGTGAAAGAGGGGATGCTGGAGGGCCTTAAAAAGCCCACCCAGGGCATGGGAGCCATCTGCATCAATATCATTACCCTCCTGCCAGTACATCATATGATTAACGGGAGGAATTACACCATGCGTGAGGAAATCCTCCACATCATAACACATCTCTCCCTTCAAATGATTCAACGCCAAAGGTCTAATCATAATAAATGAATTATTATTATTATTATTACCACCACCTTTTGGGGAGTCCATAAATGCATTGTTGACACCCAAGTCAGCTCACCCTTCCACCTGCCAACGTTAGGAAGAGAGATCATTCTGGGTAATTTGGAGAAGATCAGCCAGGAAGTTGTCCTTCCAGCTTTGTTGACTCTCAAGGAGAAACCCGATGTTAGCCAAGTGGTCCGCCACTTTGTTCCCCTCCGGAGGATGTGCTGAAACTTAATTTACTGGAAACTCCTTTGTAAGATTCTGATATCAACAATAATATTTTGGATCGACCATTGACCAGTATCCACTGACTGCAGGAGATTGATGATATTGAGGGAATCACTTTCAACTTGGAGAGGATCATCACCAAAATTGATAGCCAGCTCAAGGCCTTTGAGAATGGCCATGGCTTCCACGTGATGGTTGGTGCCATAACTAAGGTTATGGGCAGAGGTAGCCACAATGGAACTAGAGGAGCTACGAAGGATGGCTCCTCCACCTGAATTACCAGGATTTCCTTTCGAGGCACCATCCATATTAAGTTTTCTCCAACCAGGAGGGGGGGGAGCCACCACACTAAACCATGATCAGAAGTAGGGGCTTTACTTATAGGAAGATTTTCCAACAACTGTTACCACTTCTGAGAATTACAAATTTGAATTTTTTTCTGATATTTGGCCTAGAAGTGAGAGTTGAGATTATCCTGGAAAGTCAGAGCTATCTGAATAGCCACACGATCAGGTTCAAGACTCTGGTCTTTAAAGATCCTTTTGTTCCTTTCTTTCCAGATGCCCCAAATGCCATGCGGGAGGAGAAGTTTCCAGGCCAGAACCAGGGCCGGATGGGAGAAGGGGGAGCACCATTGAGAGAGGGTGTCTTGTATGGACTCTGGAAAGGTCTAGACCACTCCCATCTGCGATAGGAACCAATGCCAAATATCTTGAGAAAAGGGACAGTGGATCAAAAGATGGGAAGAGGATTCCACTGCCTTAGTACAGAGCACACATCTAGTGGGAAGAGAGAAACCCCTCCTTTTCAAATTTTCTCCTGAGAGGAAAGCATTCTTTGAAGAGAGCCAGGAGAAAAAGCTAATTTTGGGGATTATTTCCTTCGGCCAAATCTTGGTGAGGGGAGGACCAGAGCCGGTACAATGCATGGAGGGGTAAGAAAATTTAACCGAGAAAGATATAGACAGGGAGAGGGGCAAGATTAGCTCATCCTCAGGCTAGGAAAAGGGGATATAGATGGAGGAGAGTTTAATTTTGCTTCACTTCTAAGCGAAGTTAGGAGTAGCCTCTGCTGATCTCTTATTCCATCCCAATCCAGAATAGTCCAGGAGGGTATGGAGTTCACCACCTTCCAGTAGCCAGAAACTAACCTTCCATGCCTATTAATGAGGCTTCTTTTAATAGGATCCCATGAGGGGTTGCTATCCAGTGGCTTTTCCCCAATCCAGTGATCCCACCAGAAGTCAATAAACCTACCATTTCCAAACCTCCATTTAGTGCCAGCCCGAATAATGGGGAGGGAACTAATAACTGAATTCCAAATAGCCAAACCTCAAATTGGATTTGAGGTAAGAAATTCCTCATTAGGAGCAAGGTACTTAGCTCTGAGGAGATGAGCCCAATGAGAGTTTCCTTTAGCAACTTCCCAGCCAATTTTTTCCAGGAGGGCCGCATTCATATCAGCCATCCTTCTTAACCCGAACCCTCCAAGAGAGGTTGGCTTGCACACTTCCTTCCAGGAGACCAGATGGATCCTCTTTTTTTCTTCCGCTCCAGACCACAGGAAGCAATTTTGGATTCTTTCCACCACCTCCTTCACCGAGTTGGGAAATTTGAGAAGGGACATGAAGTAAGTAGGAAGATTCTGGAGGGTGGCTTTAACCAATTGGAGTTTGCCAGCCTGGCTGAGCAAGGCCCCTTTCCAGGCTGCGAGATTTTTTTGATATCTTTCGATGACAGGATTCCAGAGATTTTTTGTTTGCTTTCCTTAGAAGAGGGGAATGCCCAGGTAGGATGCGGGGAGGTCCACAATTTTGCAGCCAAAAATATCAGCAATCTTCCTCTAGGTCCTAGGAGTAGTATTTATGAAAGAGATGCTGCTCTTGTTGAAGTTAATGATTTGTTGAGAAGCGGCTTGATAGAGAGATAGGATATCCATGAGAGCGTGAGATTCAATCACAGAGGCAGCACTTAAGAACAAAATATCATTCACAAATTGGCTATGTGTGGCCGAAGGCAAGCTGGAAGTGATCTTCAGACCCGATATGACAGACTGACTTTTAGCAGCCTCAAGGGCTCTGCTGAGGGAGTCAGCCATAAGAATGAAAAGGAAGGGGGACAGGGGGTCACCTTGCCTGATACCTCTGCTACTTTTGAAGAAGCCCACCAGAATGCCATTTATAAGAATAGAGAAACAAGGAGTCGCAATACAGGAGAAGACCCAACTGCACCATCTTTTATCAAAACCATACTTTTCCAGGACCCTGATCAAGAAAGGCCAACTGACTCTATCAAAAGCTTTTTACACATCTAGCTTGAGGATCATTGTAGGGGATTTTGAGTGATAGGATAAGTGGATAGCCTTGTGTACCGTAATGATACCACCTTGGATGAGCCCCCCATTAATAAATCCATTCTGGTTCTAAGAGATGAGAGCATTCATTAGGGGTTTAAGCCTGGAAGCCAACATCTTAGTGATGATCTTGTAAGAGGTGTTGCATAAACTGATTGGCCTGAAGTTGGAGACATCTTTTGAGCCCTTATCTTTTGGGGCAAGGGCCAAGAAGGTGGTGTTCCATTCTTTTAGAAGGTTGTTACTGATCTGGAACTCATTAACCACTTTGTAGAGATCATGCTTGATGGTCTCCCAGAAAACTTGGAAAAAAGTAGCTGGAAAACCATCTGGGCCCGGAGCTTTGTCCCTTTTCATGGCGAAGACCACTTTATGAACTTCCTCCATAGCAAAAGGTTTGATCAGACTATTGTTCATCTCAGCAGACACAAGCTGGGGGATATGTTGGAGCATAGATGACATTGATTGCTCCGAAGGAGGTTGGTCGACCTGGAGGAGGTTAGAATAGAAGGAGACAAGCTCATTGGAAATGTCAGAATCAGAGGTTAACAGGTTACCTGAGGATGACACCAGCTCTCTGATCTTGTCTCTGCTTTTGTGCTTTGAGGCAGTGATGTGAAAGAATTTGGTGTTGTGATCCCCCTGCTTGAGCCAAAGGGCTCTAGATCACTGCCTCCAATAGGTCTCTTCCTCTTAAAGTGTATTGTGGTATTCGTTGAGGAGGGAGGTTTCTTTTTGGTGAAGGTGATCCAATCTCCCATCGATTTCCATTTGAGCAGAGACTCTGGCAATTTCCTGTGACAACTTCTACTTGCGGATCTTGATGTTGCTGAAAACCATAGTCTTCCAAATTTTGAGTTGTTTTTTAATTTCTTTGAGTTTGCTGGAGAACCTAAACATGTCAGTGCCCTCAACATTGAAATCCCACCATTTGGAAGAAGAGGGTTCAGGTGATTATTCTCAAGCCAGGCAAGCTCAAAACTGAAGGGAGGATTCTTGATAATCAGATTGTGATTCACACTGAGAAGGAGAGGGCTATGGTCAGAGGCAGCCCGGGGAGGGAATTGAGGAAAATAAGGAAATAGAGAGATCCAGTCAATAGAGCCCAGCGATCGATCTAGTCTGCTTTGAATATGGTTCCTACCTAATCTGCGGTTAGACCACGTAAAAGAGGAGCCGTGAAGGTCCATGTCAAGAAGTGAATTCTCCCTAATGAAGTCAGCCAGAGCTTCCATGTTGATAGGTGAGGCAGGAGCTCCTCCCTATTTTTCTGAAGGAAAAAGGGGGCAATTGAAATCACCCATTATTAAAATGGGGATATTGCCGCAAGTGTTGATAAAATTTGAGATGTCTTTCCACAATTTTTCACGTTGGGTCTCCAAATTGGGGGCGTAAACATTGATGGCAATCCATGTGGAGTCAGAGCTAACTTCTTGGAAGAGCATGCACAGGAAGTTGAGATGATTGAGAAAATAATCACCTTTGAAGCTCTGGGATCCCATAAGGTGCATAGTCCTCCAGAATTCCCTGCCGAAGGTTGAGATTCAAAAGAAGCAGCCAGCCAAATTTTCAGGAGACGATCGTCTTTTTTAAGTTTAGTTTCCAGCAGCATAATGATATCAAGAGATTTTTGGAATTTTATATCTTTGATGACTCTTTGTTTTTGAAGAGAGTTGAGACCTCTTATATTCCAAGCGATGATCTTCAATTATTAGATTTGGATTTACTCCCCACCACCATGGGGATTATGCCCTGAGTTCCTTGAGTGACATTAAGAGCAGCTTCTTGATAGAGTTTGATATTGCTCGGAGTCAATCCCCTAACTTTTTCTGCGCCAATATTAGGCTTCTTGCTGCTGCTTCTTGTACAACGGGGATTAAAACTATCATCCGAAGAAGGGGCCAAAGGGGAGATGACTGAGTCCAAGGGAGGGGGAAAAGGGGGGCTAGGGGGGGAGGCTCAAGGGGGGGATCTGAGGAAAAGGAGCCAAGGGGGGGAAGGGGAGGAATGAGAAGGAAAAGAGGAGAGGACACAAGAGGGGGAGGGGAGGAGGAAATAACCAAGGAGGGGGGAACCTCCTCAGAGGAGGGGGGGGGAGAAATGAGGGGTTCACCAAGAGGGTGGGGGACAGGAAGGGAAGAGGGGGGGATCAACAGAGGAAGGCAATTCAATGGTAGTGTTAATTTCTCCCTCTTCCAGGAGAGCAAAGGAATTTGAGATGGGGATGATTGGGGTCTCAGTAGAAAACTTTTTTGGAATAAAAGTTTTCTTAGATTTTGGGGAAGAATTTTGGGCTTTGGGTTTAGGCTGAGGTTTGGAGGGGCAACCTGAGGCCTGGTGGCCAATGCTTTTACAAAAGGAGTAGGCTTGAGGAATATATTCATAATCAATATTCTGTTTCTAGTTCCCCAGATCAGATAGTAGCTCTATCTCTTTTGGGAGAGGACAACTAACATCGGCGTTAACACAGAAACAGGCATGGATGAATCTAGTTTTAGCTTTAGTGGCTTGATCAATAGCTATTGAAGAACCTATACTGAGAGCAATACCTTCAATAACCGCTGGATGCCAGAACTCCAGAGGAAGCCCTCGGGAGGTGAACCCATATTGGAGATTGGGTCATGGATTCAGTATGTGGGTTGAATCCCGGAGACCATTTCCTGATATAGAAGCCACGTCTACCAAAAAACCAAGGGCCACCAAGAAGAGCTCTCGCGAAATCCTCTTTCATGCTGAAGGAGAATAAAATGAATCCATTGGGCATTGCTGCTATTTCAAGCACCCCACATGGGTGCCATTTCAAACGTGCCCATTTTTTGATATCCTCCAAAGGGGGTCTAGGGCCCATCAATTTTCCCACCAGTGAAAGATCACGTGAAGCAAGCAGTAGCATCAGTGATGTGAGAGGGAATGTGCAGTGAGAAGGACCCATCAGTCAGCGTAGGAGAAAGCTTTTCCGTACGCGGAGAGGAGGTGGAACCCTCCATGATCTTATTCCAGGAGTCAGGTGGCTTAGGAGAAAGGGCCCCTGACATGAGGGACCCCTGATCCAGACCAGAAAGGTTTATCATCCGAGAAAACACCAGAGGAACAACAGGTGGCAGCAGGAGCTAACACAGGTAAAAGTTTGTTTGAATACATTTGATATTATAAATATTTTCCCTATGTTTTTCAATGTGTACCAGATAGATAAATGTTGTCCAAAGGAAAAATTTAGGTCTCCTAAGATGGAGAAAACCTACCATGAAAATAAAAATTTCATTTCTGTCATTAGTTCGAGGAGAAGACCCTTAGAACAGGGCCAGTTTTTTTTTGGTGGTGGACATGGAAATAATTTAATTTCATAAAACTATAATGAAAAACTTTATAATTTATAATTACCTTCCCTTATATTATGTTCTAAACCCCCTCACATGGTTTTCATATAAAATTTAAACCTTATACCTATATGGCTCCCCCTCGTGGAATGTTTTTGGCATTTTTAAATTTATATCAAAATTTTCATCTATAAACATAAACCGCGGCCTAATATTTGCACATTTTATAAACTATAGTCTTAGACTTTTAAGCTTTATATGTGGTTTGTATACATTGTTCTTTATCCCAAATTGGGGATGAATTTTTTTTAAGGATTTAAAACTTGTGGGAAGAGAAGTTTCTTACGTGGCTTCAATCACACCTATGTTAACATTTTGTTGGCTATTAACTTGGTCCACTACCCGACCCGCTGAGCTGGTTTTCTAAAAGGTGGACGAGTTGGTTGATAGCTAAGAGTCTCGGCCACGTTGGTGGTGAAGAGTTGTATATGAGCTGGTTAGTTGGTTAACATGATTTGGTCTTGTGGTTTGACCAACTCGTCGAGTTAAGTAGCTAACTCAAAAAGTTGACTAACATAACTCAGTGAGTTTGTAAATATCATACAAAAAGATCTCGTCTCCACAATTTTTAAAAATATATTATAGTATTTTTTTTATTTGTTATTAAATATATATTTTAATTTAATATAAAAAATCAAATTATTTGTGATTTACTGAGAAAATTTGTGTTTTTGGTTGTTACATGTGACACTCTTTGTTTATTCAACATGAGAAGGTATTGTTCTTATATTAAAAAACAAATAGGTTAGTATGTTTTCTCGAAAACTAAAAAAAATTGTTTACATTTCAATGGAAATTTTCAAATTTATAGTCAAATTAATATTTTTGTGTAAATATTCATTTGACTAGGTTCAAGTTTTGACAATAATAAAGGAAAATGCATCAAAATAAGACCAACATATGTATTTGATCAATGACATGGGGACTTCCTCAAAATACATTGGTAAAGCTAATTCAATATGAGGCAAGGTATAAGTAACACAACATTAACAACCTTGTAGCATAAATGTACCTTAGTTTTTTTTATTAAAAGGAATGGTTATTCACCTAATAATTGTAGGAAAATATGATTAATGTAAGATTATTTTTTATTTACAAAGACGTTTATTTTTTCAATTTTTAAGGAGTATATTGTAAGGATTGATGCTTTGTCACCGTCGAGTGGCACTACCCCTCAACCATGCTGGAGGCTTTTGCTCCCAGACCCTCGCTCCCTTTCTCATCTTTTTGCATCAGTACGTTATGTGAACAAAACCTCTCCTTTGTGTTCTTATGAAAAATGTCATTGCATGATGGTATAATAGTGTTTATATTAAAAAGAAATCTAATGTAGTTACCCTATAAAATGAATAAATGATTAGACAATGGTGAGATCTAGGAACATGTCATATGAATGCCAAAATATTCTATATCAAAGTGAACATTTGATTCTTGATATTTATTGGAAAATGAAAAATACATGTTTTTGATAGGTATTGTAAAATATGTTTTGTACATGTTCTTGAATTGAAAATCAATTTGTTACTTCTTATTCTCAGCTAAAGACTAAGAATAATTATAGTATAATTTTGTTAAAAGATTGAAATGAGTTAGATTGTTACTAGTTTTTTGAAGGCATATTTAAAAGTGTAGTCCCCCCCTCTGCGCTCGTATTGGAGCTAGTCCCTGAATGTGCCATGGGGATTGAGATACCCTATCCCAGTTGTTGAATTAATGCATCTAGAAACATTTCCCAAATTACTGCAGGATGGTCGTAGAATTTTTTGCTCGTGTCGAGTTATTTTTTGACCATAAACAGAGTAATCATAAGTAGATTGGAAATGAAATAAACTTTATAATTACAATAGTATAATATTAAGGGCCATTTGGGGGTTGTCCTTTCATAGAAAAACCTCTAGAACCCTTGAAGTGCCTTTTTAACTTCGACTTCTGTGGTGACATCATTATCCTTATGACTATCACATTCAACTCGAGAACATGGCTATATCGTGAAGTTGAAACTTATATATGTATATTTGGTTTTAATGTTAAAGGTGATCTAAGAAATTGTAATTTGGGTATTGATTGAATGTATTCTCGCATATTTTTTCAAATGAGGATTCTTGCGTGGTAAGTAAGTGCATTCTTGGGGAGGGAGCTATTATGGGTTGGTTTAACCTGCACCCTAAACTTTTAAAATAATAAAATAAAGCATGAAATCCACAATAGAAAGGAGTTTAACTAAATTTATAAAAATCATAAATATTTTTGATATTTCTAAATTATCCCATTTATTGGAGCATGTGCCAAACCTCTTCCAAAGAATAAAATATTATAATTTTGGGTAATTGTCTAGAATGTTAGTTATCAATGTGTGAGTATTTGTAGATAGGGTTATGGACATAAACTTTGCTTCAGGGAATATCATTACAAGTCTATGAAGCATGCATGTATGTCTAAAGGGAGATGAAGGAGTTGAGTCTGGTTTGAGATTTCCTTTGAGATTAGTTCTGTTGTAGGATCTAGTAAGAAAGGATTTTTAATTTTCAGAAAAATGAATGTTGACGGTTGTGTAACCATTGTTGGTTTTTGGTGACCATGAGAAGTTTTTATTGTGTTTTTTTATTTTCTTAGGCACGTTCTAGTTTGGAGGATAACTTTATTTTTATAGGAAAATGAAATTTTGTCATTTGTGTAAATGCTAGAAGCTCTTTCTCTAACCCTATATTTCCCATTTTTTGCAAAATAGAGGGTTAAAGTAGGTCATGGAATTCCTTCAAAACCTATATGCAATGTATTTACTTTGTTTTGATTGTTGAACTTTACTTACCTTTGTGTAGTGCTCACTTCCCTTTGACACTTTTGATACTTATTTTGATACGGTTGATTTCATTATGGACATTATTATGTTTTGATTTAGTATGATGTTAGACATTTGATCATGGATTATTGTTGATCTTGATTTGGTTATGATGCATGATGATTATTAGAGACACTCATATGTGGATGATGATATACTATTTGACATGGATGTTTTATGGATGTTGTTCGGACATGTGATTTTGGATATTATGAGTAGATCTAGAAAATGGATATTATATGATGATGATATAGTTGTTGATATAAATTGTAAGTGATAATGTTAAAATTGCCTTGATGTTGTTGTGATTCACATATTTAGATGATTTTGTGATTATATTTATATTCATGTTGGATGTTCTGATATGGCCACGAGGCCGAAGGAGGTATTTGTGTTTTGCAGGTTAAATATCACAACAAACATCGGGGGATTGGAGACCAACCACAATGGAATTCTAGGTGAATTCAACAAGGTCACCATGGCAACTTGTTTTATTGTGTTGTGTTTGTTGTTGTTAGGGATTCCCATGGGGGGATCACCTTTATATGTGACCATGGGTTTTGTGTATATTATTAATGTGGTTAATTTTTATTATTGTTGTATGTATTTTATTAGTAATGTGTCCCTTTCTTTTATTTAATTAAATTGTGGTAGATTAATGTGAGAAATCATATGGTTAAAATTTAAATAAATCAAATTGGGATATGGGAAAGTAATAATGGAAGTTGTTGGCTCTTTGTATTAAATATGTAAGGGATGTGTAAGTTTGTGTAAGAGTTGTGTAAGTCAGATTTTGGAGTATGAAACACTCCACCTCCTTGGATATTCAAATTTGTCCTTGGGGGCTGTTTTTGGAGGCTTGTGGGACAAGTAAAACTTGTCCCATACCTCTCAATTTAATTTACCAACCATACTTATGGTTGGAGGGGTGATTTTAGACTTTTATAATGCATTTTATTAATCATGTTGTAAGTTTTGATTGCACTCTCTTACATTTTATTTAATTTGCAGTCCTTTGGGGTGTGGGCTTTTTGGAGTGTGCAAGTAAATTGTCATATTTTCACCCACCTCTTTATTGTGCTTGGGAGAATGAAATTTTTCTTTTGTGTTTGGAGTTGAGGATGTGTGATGTGGCATCCTACATGGATCCACATCATCCTCTTCTCTTCCCTCTTCTATAAAATTCAAACTCTTTGCTTGTTTTGGGTTGTTGAATCATTTTGCATACTTCTTTGGGGGCACATTTTTGTTTGGAGCTCTTGTGGATTGTGGAGGAGATTGGAAATATTTTCATACTTGGCATTGCTATTTTGGGACTGTGTTTTGGACATTGAAGCTTGTTGTTTGGAAACAAAAGCTGCCATGGAGAGGTAGGAGTTTAAACTCTTCTTTTATGTTGTTATTTTCTTGTTGTGTTGTGTGAATGGTGAATGTTTTTGATGTATTTGTTGGTTGGTTGGGTAGACTGCCATAGGAATGGTGTAGGAGAAGGCTATGGGGAATTCATGTGGGGGGGCATAAGGGAATGCCAGTGGCATCATATTTTGTGGAGGGAGTTTGGGTTTGGGATCCACCATGGAAAAGAAATAGCTTGCATTTCTTACTTTGTGGGGGGCATAAGGAAATCTGTGGGGGGCATAAGGAGGGATTGTGGGGGGCATAAGGATATGTGTGGTGAAATTTATTGGTGGTTTGTTACTAGGTGGATGCCCAATTCCCATTGGGAGGCATAAGTAGCTTCCCCCATAGTCCTTGCTCCTTTGGCTTGCATGATCAAGCCTGAGTTTTGTTTTGAATGTTTTCAAATGTAGTTGTAAACTGTTGTTTTTGTTTGGACTGTGTTTTATATTGAATTATGCATGTTGAAAGAATGTTGTGTGTTTAGTGGAAGCCAGTTGTTGCCATGGGTTGAATCACACCTCTTATTGTATTATGGTTGGGGCTCGGGGGCCAATGATGAAGGATGGCTTCTCCTTTCATTGGATGTCTTGGTTGGGTGGAGAGCGTTGCCTTTCCCCCACTTTTGTTGTGATCAATTTGGAAGAAAAAGAAAACTTGCATGTTGTTGTTCTGGAGCAGAAGAAGACAGTTTTGCTAGCCCCTTGTGAAACAAATTCATTTGTAACCTTTCCCACTTGAAGTGGATGAAATTGTAATATATATTTGTGAAGAAAAGATGTTGTAATTGGTTATGAAAGTTACTTATTTGAATTGTGAAAGATATTTATATTTTGTTCTGTACATTGGAAAGAAATAGAGTGAAATCTGTTATTTGCATTCAAAATGGAAAGAATGTAAAGTTTTATAATTGAAGTCAATAAAGAATTGCAAGATCTTCTCTCATATGCATTGTTGGAATTGAATTCAATGTTTCATTTTATGGAAAAAGAGATAGTTAGATCTTGTTTCTATATGATTTTGAAAAGAAGGAATGTACGTGGAAATAATGTTGTATTTTGTATCTTTGGAAATGTGTAAAATGGAATTTGGTATTTTATTTTTCATTTAGAATGGATTGTTTAGAACAACTAAATGTATTATATTAGTTTGGAAATGAAATACCATACTTGCATGATGAGAAGTTATATGGACCTCTTTTAATTTGATCTCTTTGTAAATTTTTAAAACTGGCAAATAAATTTAATTAAAATGTACAGTTCGGACCTGCACATAATAATCAACTTGGAAATGATAAAATTTAGCATGCTATGACATCAATGAAATTAAATTGACAAAGAACGCTTAAGAAAACAATTTAAACATTGCAAAATTCCAAGCCCAATCCCTTTCACAGTCATTTTTTGTCAATTGTTGGAAAAATTTAAATTGGAATCAATCAAGTGAAAATTTACCTCCCTAAAACATCCTAAATCCTTCCTAGAATAATCCTCCATGTCTGTTTGGCATGTTGAGTGAAGGAGGAGATCAAATTGAATCAAATTTATAAGTTAAAAATTACCAGTTGGTTGTTTAAAATCCTGCAGGACATTTTCATAAAATTGACCCCTTAAAATTTATCAAAATGTAAAATTTATGATTCTTGTGCAAAGAGGGCATCGAGAGCTTTCCAGAAAGTCCTCATTTTCCCAAAACCGAGCTTTCTAGCAAAAGTTATGGCCCTTTGAAGTTTTCCTTCCTTGGTGGGAAAATTTGGGAAAATTTTCCCTGGCGGGCCCGCGGCCCGAAAAATTCCCGTTAAAAAATCCTTAGAAAATTTTAAAAATTTTTGGGGAAAATTTTTGAAATTTCCCCCGCCGGCCCGCAGCCAACCAGAGGCTGCCACATGGCAGCATAGGGTGACAGTGAGGTGGGGAAACCCTCATTTTCAACCTTGGGGCCTTTTTTTTGAAATTTTGGAAAATTTTTGAGTTTTTTCCCCCGTGGCCCCG
Source organism: Taxus chinensis (assembly GCA_019776745.2). Taxonomy (NCBI): domain Eukaryota; kingdom Viridiplantae; phylum Streptophyta; class Pinopsida; order Cupressales; family Taxaceae; genus Taxus; species Taxus chinensis. The sequence goes on along the minus strand of JAHRHJ020003189.1, from coordinate 28,855 downwards.
CACTCCCGCCCTCGCCCACATGACCCTTCCACAGTGCAGACGCGGACCCTCATGCAAACCTTTACCCTTTTCCCTCCCTTTGGAAAATTTTCCAACTGTCCCACCACCTCCACCCATCCCTCTCTTTCTCCCCTTGCCAGTTGGTTCGTTGAGTGCCACGTGTCCCTGATGCGGACCCACGGGCGCATGTGGGCGCTATTTGATTTTCTTCCTCCCTTTGGTGAATTTCTCCAAACTTCCTCTGCTACCCACCCTTCCCTCATCCTTTCCCACCTTGGCTTAGAGCCTTGACACATGTCCTTGAGAGGACCCGTGGAGGCATGGGAGAAATTTTGACTTTGCACCCACATGGGGAAAATTTTCCAACACCACCCCGCGACCCGCCAACCCAGAAAATGGGTCTTCTTCCCCACTCGACACGTGTCCCCTTGGGGGAAAATTTGACCCCTAAGTCCGTCCGGTCCATAACTAGGAGTTTTACAAGGAGTTAGGAGGAATTCTTTATATCGTTGGAAAGGTGAGAAAATTTCCTATCCAATGGGAATGATTTAGGGAAATTTTGAATGTGTTAAGTGTAAGAAAAAAATCAAGTTGAAACTCTGAGCCTGTTAGAGAGTGGGTATGGTGATATTTTACCCCCTGAACCTAACTGAAACTTCTAACCCTAAAATTTGGACCTTGTGACCTCTGATAATTGTAATAAAAGAAAAGTATGTTCTAGTAGATTAGACTTGTTCCGGAACCTGTTAGTGTCAACTGTTGTCTTGCAACCTGGTTGTGGACACTTCTAATAAAAAAAATTATTCCATAATTTTCCTAACTAACCCTAGGTTGTTTCTTGGGTCTCAAGTGGGTTGTTTTAATGGGCATCACACTTGGTATCAGAGTAGTGGTTCAAAAGCTTGGACCATTGGGCACACTAGAAAACTTGGGACATGAAACTTAAACCTAGCACATTTTTTTAAATCTAGAAAACAACTTAGTTTAGAAATTGTATATTTTAGTAAACATGGAAATTGAATAAAACTTAGAAAAATGAACTAACTCTCACTTTGGTCTATGCAGGAGGCACAGACGGGGTGGGGGAATTTTCACATAGACTCAGACTTACCACCACCACCAGATCAGGGTGTAGTATCTATCCTACCCCAGATCTTGCAGACTCTTCAAGATATCAATGCCGCTCTACGTGGAGGATTAGGAGGAGGACATGCAGCCAGTCATGACAGAGCCCCTTCCATCGAGGTTCAGGTATCTCCTCGACCCAGTGAGGAGCATAGAGGAGAGAACTCCCATGCAGAGTCATCCAGAGTAGAGTCACCACTAGGGGATAGGGTGACCGAGTTTCAGAGCATAGAGAGAGGTCTCAGAGCCCTAGGCTTAGGGATGAGTGTGAAGAGAGACCTAGAGGCCATCAGACCACAACTGTAGATCACATCAGGGAGATCCTGAAGCTTCAGCCATCACATTACTCAGGTGACATGGGTGGATTTCAGGCAGAGGCCTAGCTAGTGAGCTTGAGTAGTTGCTTCAAGCTTTGTCCTTGTTCTAGCAACATGAAAGCTCATGTTGCAATCCATCTACTGAGGGATGGAGTAGGAGTATGGTGGAGGATAGAGGAGTAGAAGCTCCATGTAGATTCTGAGATAGTGACTTGGGAGCTATTTGAGGAGAGATTCAGGAGTAGGTATTTGTCATGGAGGTTCATACAGTAGAGGATCGATGAGTTCCATGACCTCCAACATAGGCATCTCTTTCAGTAGCAGAGTATGAGAGTAGATTTCTTGGATCTACTCTAGTATGTTGAGTATATGTAGGATGAGTAGGTGTGGATTCACAAGTTCATCTGGGGCCTGAATTTAGATATTGGAGGTGCAGTGCAGATCCACTACCCACAGACATTAGCTGAGGCCGTCGAGAAGGCCTATATAGTAGAGGAGACTCAGGGGAAGACCCAACAGGCTAGAGACCGAGTCAGGAGCCACATACAACAGATGCAGGACAGTAGATCGAGGGGGTCAGTACCTCTTCCTCGTGGTGGCCAGGGTTTAGCACAGTCATCCTTTAGGCCACAGTAGCAGCAGTAGTCCCGCCCACCTCATAGACCTCCATAGAGAGCTGATGCACAGAGAGGTCAGAGTATGGGGCCTCCTCCTAGGGGTCCCATCAGGACACAGGGTGGACCTAGAGCTCAGTCAGTGGGAGCTCACCAGTAGAGACCTCAACATACCACAGCCAGATCATTGGGATCCATGCCACAGACTTCCAGGGCACCTACTAGAGGTGCTACTCATTGGGGAGGATCAGGAGGATGTTTTGGTTGTGGAGTTACTAGACACTTTTGGAGAGACTACCCACAGAACCCTAACAACAAGGGTAAGACATAGATCTCTGAGCCTACTGTTGGTGACATGGGACACAGCCACAAGATTTATGTAGTGGTTGAGAACCACCAAGCAGAGCATCAGAGCACAGTCATTGAGACCACAGGTAGCATTGGTGGTATTCCTACCTCTGTATTGTTTGATTCTAGTTCTTCTGATTCTTTCATTGCACCATCTTTAGTAGAGTGATGCATGTTGGTGGCAGTTAGGTAGGGTCTTAGTTGGGATGTCGAGATGGATTCTAGAGCCAAGATCTCTGTAGACTCCTTAGTTAAGGAGTGTGTAGTGGATTTGGGACCTTTCACCACTACCTCAGATCTCTGTATCCTTCCTTTGGGCTCGTATGGAGTCATTTTGGGTATGGATTGGTTATCTACACACAGGGCCAGGATGGATTGTTACCACAAGAATATATCTTGTGTAGATGATTTGGGAGTTGAGTCGGTGATTTCAGGGGTCAGGAGACCCATTTCTATTCACACCATCTCTGCTATGCAGCTTAAGTAGTGTGTGCGATGGGGTTGTCAGATGTATGCTGTTACAGTCAGTGACAGATCAGAGGATGGGTCTAGTGGACCATCGCTAGATGATCATCCCATTTTGAGAGAGTTTGTTGATGTCTTTCTAGGGGAGCTACTGGGGTTACCACCCCCACGTGAGATTGATTTTCATATAGATCTAGTTCCTGGAGTAGAGCCTATCTCACGGGCACCTTATCGGATGACCACCCCAGAGCTCTGTGAGCTCAAGTTGCAGCTTGAGGGCCTTTTGGAGAAAGGCCTTATCCATCCTAGTGTATCCCCTTGGGGTGCACCGGTGATCTTTGTGAAGAATAAGGATGGATCCTTGCAGTTGTGTATTGATTACCACCAGCTGAATAAGGTAACATCAAGAATCATTATCCCCTTCCTCGTATTGATGACTTGTTTGATCAGATGAAGGGAGCCACAATTTTTCTCTAAGATTGATCTTAAGTCAGGGTACCATCAGCTGAGGATTTCAGAGGCAGACATTCATAAGACCACCTTCTGCACAAGATATGGGCACTATGAGTTCACAGTGGTGCCTTTTGGTTTGACTAATGCCCCCGCAGTGTTCATGAGTTTGATGAATGGGGTATTCAGGACCTTCTTAGATCACTTCATGCTCATCTTCCTAGATGACATTTTGATATACTCACATACACATGAGGAGCACGAGGGGCACCTTCGCCAGGTTCTTCAGTGTCTTCGGGAGAAGTAGCTTTACAGGAACTTGGAGAAGTGTGCTTTCTTTCAGACAGAGGTGTAATATTTGGGTCATATCATTTCTGGGGAAGGTATCACCATCAATCCTTCCAAGATTAGAGCCATTATGGATTGGCCAGCACCCACTACAGTGACGAGGTGTGTAGCTTCATGGGATTAACAGGTTACTACAGGAGATTTGTTCAGGACTTCTCTCAGATTGCACACCCTATCACTTCCCTTCAGAGGAAAGGGAAGAAGTTTGTTTGGTCAGACAGATGTGAGTAGGCCTTCAAGACACTGAAGGAGTGCCTCACTACAACACCTATTCTTGTAGTGCTGGATCCACAGGGTGAGTTCTTTGTTTGCACAGATGCTTCTTTAGCAGGCCTTGGAGGTGTGTTGATGCAGGAGGGAAGAGTAGTGGCTTTTGAGTCTCACAAACTCAAGGATCATGAGCTTAATTATCCAACTCATGATCTTGAGCTTGCGGTAGTTGTGCATGCTTTGGTTAGATGGAGACACTTTCTTCTTGGACGGAGATTCACACTCAGGACAGATCATTTGAGTCTTCATCACCTCTTCACGCAGCCCAATCTCAATGCTCATCAGCGGCGTTGGATGGAGTTGATTTGTGAGTATGATATGGAGATAGAGCATGTGAAGGGGAAGGAGAATGTGGTAGCAGATGCTCTTAGCAGGTGGATACATGTGGCTATGGCCACCTCAGTGAGCACAAATTTGTAGAGTAGGATCCTTCAGTAGCTTCCTCTTGACAGCTTCTATATTGCAATTCAAGAAGAGATCAAGTCACAGAGACCCCTAGAGGGGAAGTTTGATGATTTTTCCTTAGAGACAGATGGTATTCTCAGGCACATAGAGTAGATATATGTTCCCAGAGATGGAGGCTTGAGGCATGACATCTTGGTAGAGGCACATCGTGCACCCTATTCAACCCATCCTGGGGTGAAGAAGATGCACGCCACCTTGAGACAGTTGTATCATTGGAGAGGAATTCGTAGAGATGTGGCCCAGTTTGTGTCATGATGTTTAGAGTGCCAGAGAGTTAAGGCCAAGCATCAACATCTAGCAGGCCTTCTTTATCCTCATGCTATACTGGAATGGAAGTGGGACACCATTTCCATGGATTTCATTATTGGGCTACCGATGTCGAGATATCACCATGATGCCATTATGGTCATGGTTGATAAATTGACAAAAGTGGCTCACTTTTCTTTGGTGAAGACCACTTATATAGCTAGAGCAGTGGCACAAGTATATTTGGATGAGATTTTCAGGTTACACGAGATTCTGTGGAAGATCATTTGTGACCGTGATCCTTTGTACACTTCACATTTCTGGACTACCATGCAGTATGTCCTTAGGACGAGAATCAAATTCAGCACAACATATCACCCCAAGACAGATGGATAGACTGAGTGGGTGAATCAGATTTTAGAGGACATGCTCAGGATGTATGTGATGGATCAACAGTCTAAATGGGAGGAGTACCTGTACTTAGTGGAGTTTTCCTACAATAATAGTTTCCAGAGTTCTATAGGCATGGCTCCTTTTCAGGATTTTTATGGTAGAGAGTGCAGGACACCTCTTAGCTAGGACAGGCTAGAGGATAGAGCTATCTCTTGTACCAGCTCTTCTACAGGACATGGAGCAGTAGGTGGTGTTGATCAGGCAGAGATTTCAGGAGGCACAAGGACAGGTAGAAGAAGTTTGCCAGATCAACATAGGATCAACCATAGTTTCGATGTGGGCATGAAGGTGTTCCTTCATGTCAGGCCACACAAGAGCCCTATCCGTTATGGAAAAGGTTCTAAGTTAGCTCCTAGATTCGTTGGTCCTTTTGAGATCTTGGAGTGTATCGGCCATTTGGCCTACCATCTAGCATTGCCACCCAGCTTGTCTCGCATACATGATGTTTTTCATGTTTCAGTTCTCAGGAGATATATTACAGATCCTTCTCATGTGTTAGATTGGACATCATTGTAGGTGTAGGATTAGGGGTAACCTGACGGTGGAGCCCATTTACATCCTAGATCACATCTAGACCCTGGGCCTTCAAAGCAGAGAGGTTAATCAAGTTCAAAGTACAGTGGGATAGATATGATGAGACTGCGGCTACATGGGAGGATGCTACTTCATTACGAGTTCAATTTCCACATTTGTTCCAGTGACTTCCAAGAGAAATTTGAGTATAAGGGGAGGGGGATGTAGTGCCCACTTCCCTTTAACCTAGTTGATACTTATTTTGATACGGTTGACTTCATTATGGAAATTATTATAGTTTTGCTTTAGGATGATGTTAGATATTTGATCATAAGATTATTGTTGATCTTGATTTGGTTATGATGCAAGATGATTATTAGAGACACTCATCTGTGGATGATGATATACTATTTGACATGGATGTTGTTCGGACATTTGATTTTGATATTATGAATAGATCTAGAAAATGGATATTATATGATATATGATATAGTCGTTGATATAAATTGAATGGTATAGTTGTTACTTTGATGTTGTTGTGATTCTTTTATTTAGATGATTTTGTGATTATATTTATATCATGTTAGATATCTGATATGGCCATGAGGCTGAAGGAGGTATTTGTTCTTTACAGGTTAAAAATCACAACAAACATCGGGGGATTGGAGACCGACCACAATGAATCCTAGGTGAATTCGACAAGGTCACCATGGCAACTTATTTTATTGTGTTGTGTTTGTTGTTGTTAGGGATTCCCATGGGGGGGATCACCTTTATATGTGACCATGAGTTTTGTGTATTTTATTAATGTGGTTAATATTTTATTTATTGTTTGTATGTATTTTATTAGTGATGTGTCCCTTTCTTTTATTTAATTAAAATTATGGTAGATTAATGTGATAAATCTATATGGTTAAAATTTAAATAAGTCAAATTGGGATATGGGAGATAATAATGGAAGTTGTTGGCTCTTTTGTATTAATTTTGTAAGGGATGTGTAAGTTTCTGTAAGAGTTGTGTAAGTTAGATTTTGGAGTATGAAATACTCCACCTCCTTGGAAATTTGAATTTATCCTTGGGGGCTGTTTTTGGAGGCTTGTGAGACAAGTAAAACTTGTCCCATACCTCTAATTTAATTTACCAACCATACTTATGGTTGGAAGGAGTACATTTTAGACCTTTTATAATACATTTTACTAATCATGTTGCAAGTTTTGATTGCACTCTCTTACATCTTATTCAATTTGCAGTCCTTTGGGGTGTGGGATTTTTGGAGTGTGCAAGTAACACCTTCATATTGTATTCACCCACCTCTGGTTGGGGCTCGAGGGCCAAATGAAGGATGGATTCTGTCTTTTGGATTCTGGAGTTGAGGTGTGTGATGTGGCATGCCTTTGATCCACATCATTTTGTTGTGATCCCTTTCTATAAAGATTCAAAACTTTGCATGTTGTTGTTCTGGAGAAAGAAGATAGTTGCATAGCTTCTTGTGAAACAGCATTCATTTTTTTCCCACTTGAAGTGAGAAATTGAATATATTATATATTTTGTGAAGAAAAGATGTTGGAATTGAAATGAAAGTTACTTATGAATTGTGAAAGACATTTATTTTTTTTATTTTTGGAATTAAAGATTGTCTGTTAATGGCATTCAAGTGGAAGCTACCATGTTAGAAGTATAGGAGTTTAAAGGATTGCAAGATCTTATTCATTATTGTTGATTCAAATTGGAATGTTGTGATTGTGTGAATTGGAATATTTGTTTAGAAAATTGAAAAAGAAGTATGATGTAGACGTGGGAATAATGATGTATTTTGTATCTTTGGAAATGTGTAAAATGGAATTCAGTATTTGATTTTTGATTTAGAATGGTTTGTTTAAAACAAATGAATGTATTAGATTAGATTGGAAATGAAATTTCATACTTGCATGATGAAAAGTTAGATGGACCTCTTTTAATTTGATCTCCTTGTAAATTTTTAAAACTGGCAAATAAACTTAATTAAATGTACAGTTCGGGCCTGCACATTATAATCAACTTGGAAATGATATAATTTAGCATGCTGTATGACATTAAGGAACTCAAATTGATAAAGAACACTTAAGAAAAATTTTTAAAACATTGCAAAATTGAGTCCAATCCCTTTCACAGTCATTTTCTGTCAATTGTTCGAAAAATACAAACTGGAATCAATTGAGAAAATTTACCTCCCTAAAACACTTGAATAATCCTCCATGTCTGTTTGCATGTTTGAAGGTGGAATTTTTATGAAGGAGGAATCAAATTTATAAGTTGGAAAAATTACCAGTTTGCTATTTTAAAAGACTGCAGGCCTTTTTCACAAAATTGACCCCTTAAACTTTATCAAAATGTAAAATTTATGATTCCTGTGCAAAGAGGGCATCGAGAGCTTTCCAGAAAGTCCTCATTTTCCCAAAACCAAGATTTCTAGAAAAATTTATGGCCCTCTGAAGTTTTTCTTACCTTGGCGGGAAAATTTGGGAAAATTTTCCCTGGTAGGGCCCGTGGCCTGAAATTTTACCGTTGAAAATAAATCCTTAGAAAATTTTAAAAATTTTCAGTGGAAATTTTTTTAAATTAACCCCACCAGCCCACAGCCAACCAGAGGCTGCCACGTGGCAGCAAGGGGGGTGACAGCGGGGTGGGGAAACCCTCGTGACCTTTTTGTTTTTTTGAATTTTTGGTTTTGGAAAATTTTCAAAGTTTTTCCCCCACGGCCCTAGCACTCCCGCCCTCGCCCTATGGTGACCCTTCCATGGGCATGCGTGGATCCGCACATGTGCCATTTACCCTTTTTCCCTCCCCTTTTGAAAATTTCGTGAACTATCCCCACCACTTTTCCTGTCCTTCTCCTTTTCTCCCCACCATGTTCGTTAAGTGCCACATGTCCCTGGCGGACCCATGGGTGCAGCGAGCTCTCATTTGATTTTTTCCCCTTCAGTAAATCTCTCCAACCCTCCACTGACCAACTTTCCCTTTTTCCGCCTTGGACTTAGAACCCTGACACATGTCCTCGGAGGACCCACGGAGGATGTGGGATAAATTTTGACTTTGCATCCTACATGGGTAAAATTTTCCAATGCTGCCCCATGACCCGCCAACCCGAAAATTGGGCTTCCTTCCCCACTTGACACGTGTCCCCTGGGGGAAAAATTTGACCCCTAAGGCCTGTCAGCCCATAACTAGAGTTTTACAAGGAGTTAGGAGGACTTATTTATATCATTGGAAAGGTGAGAAAATTTCCTATCAAATGGAAATGATTTAGGAAAATTTTGAATGTGTTAAGTGTGAGAAAAATCAAGTTGAAACTCTGAGTCTATTAGAGAATGGGTATGGTGATATTTTTACCCCCTTAACCTAACTGAAACTTCTAACCCTAAAATTTGGACCTTGTGACCTCTGAGAATTGTAATAAAAAAAAGTATTTTCAAGCAGATTAAACTTGTTCTGAAACCTGTTAGCGACAACTGTTGTCTTACAACTTGGTTGTGGACACTTCTAATAAAAAAAATTATCCCATAATTTTTCCTAACTAACCCTAGGTTGTTTCTTGGGTCTCAAGTGGGTTGTTTTAACGGGCATCACACTTTGGTTGATGGGAACATACAAAATTGTTTTTTTGTTTTTTTTTTTCTAGAAAAGGATTAGAAACTTTCAATCAAATGAAAATGGGTAGATTAGAAGTTTTCCCCATAACCTTAACACTAAAATTATGTTTTTGAACAAAGCAAAAATTGAAGCTTGAAAATGTGCTAGTGTGTAGGGTGCCAATTTGTGTTGTTCATGTCGTGATTGTGTCGTAGTCTCACACTTGCTCATCTTATCTAGGTGTGACATTGGTTACACATTGTGTCATATTAATTTTTGTATGATTCTACAAGTTGGTGTAAATGTTACATGTGGTGTCATAAAACCTTATTAGTCTTTTGGTGTCGCACAGTTGTATCAAGTAATATGAAAGTCAGTTTTTTTGTTATGTTCGGTCTTGTTTTTGGGCTCCACATGAGTGCGAACTACAATTGGTATCAAATAAAAGGTTCATATACTCTTGAACCTCATGGAAGTTATTTTGGCGTTATGGTGATTAGGCATGATGGTGGAGGATTAATGTGTTCTTTTTTGTGATGTGACAAACCTATAATTGTGATCATGTGAATGCACCTGTTGTGGACTATCTGTGATGTTGGCATGTTTATTGATGGGAGTGATTTATCTCTATCTCTTGTGAATTCGAAGTGAAATTCATGTGTATTACCACCTTGTTATGTGAAGTGAATGCTTGTCAACCACGAAAGTGTTGTGATGTTTCTTGTTCTAGTGATATTGTATATGCAGAACAACATGTTACATGACAAATTACTTCATAGTAAAATATGTCACATCATGAATAGCCCCACCATGTTGTATTTTACTATTGCATTATGTCACCATGTATGGAATGTATGGATCCTTAATGTTTTTCACAATATATATGTACTCATATTATTATGTGATACATTATAATTCATGTGAGTTGGGGATATATGGTGATTCCATGACCCCTAATGTATTATAATCACACTCTTAGTGTGCTTATATGGAAATGTTACGTGTTTAAGTCATGGAATATTGTTATGTTTTACCATATGCATAATATGTTATGGTTATTGTGCAATTTTTTAATTGTGCTAGTAATGTGTTATGTATGTTGAGTACCCTACACTAACTGACCCTAAGGGAAGAAATCAATAAAAGTGTATGTATGGAGTGAGAAACTTGATTTGTTGACCATTTGACTTGAGCTAAGTACGACCCAAGAAGTGGAGTCTAACATAGACTAAAAATACACTTCTATTCATTTGGTATGTATGGTTGTTACTCTACCTCCAAGCCATGCATATTGTGTTGAGCGAACACCTTAAGCTTAGTAAATGGAAAATTGTACCTCATTTATCTCTCTCTGTAACTAGTTATCTTATAGACAACCTTGTGTGATTATGACTGTGTTGATCCTTGTGGGAGTTTGCAAGTGATGATTTTGACAAAGACTATGACAGTACTTGATTTTGATTAGTTATTATTTATATTTTACAAGATGAGGATTCGATATCAAGAGTGCCATTTCAACTTGTTGAGTACCCCTTTCGGTGGCCACAAAAGGGCCACGTAGTGATCATAATGTGATATTTATATGTTCATTATTTTATTCTTAATTGACATTATTCTCTTTTTTATTATAAGAAACAATAATTTTCTTGAGTGATGTATCTTTACATCTTTGGGAATTTAATTATTTTTTTGATAACAAGAGACTTTTGCATTATTGCGGTTGTTTAACTATTTTTTGCTTAGTTTGAAACTTGATTTTGGAGCTTAAATTTTTCTAGCCTAGCCCAAGGCTCGAGATTTGTTTCCCCTTGACATTTGTATCTAGTTGTTATGTTGGTTCTAATTTTGTTATGTGTTGGATTAAGGTCATGGGATTCACCATGGAGTGGTTAGACCTATGGACCCACTTCGTTGTATGGGGTTATGCCTCAAGGGGGGGTCATAAGGATGTGTAGTATTGAACTATAGGTTACTATGCCACTTGGGTGGAGGTGACGAGGCTCTATGTGCCTAGTTCCATGGGGTAACCCAACCTCATTAAATGGAGAGATAAGGTGATGGGAATCTTGGTGAGTGACCCGATATGGAGATATAAGGAGATGGGGATCTATGGTGAGTGATCCAAAATGGAGAAATAAGGTGACAGGGATCTAGGGTGAGTGACCTAGTTTAGTTTTGGCACTATGATTCTTTATCTATATTGGAGTTGGGAGGAATATGGAGTTGTGTGGAAATGTCTTATTCTTATCTTGATACTATGTTTCATTGTGTAAAAAATATAAATTCTTCCTTTGTGACATCTTATCATTAGGAATTCTTACATATCAAGTGAATATATATTTGTATTGCGAAACATGACAAAAATTGTTAAAACCTTCACACTGGACCATACCACCATGAGAAAAAGTATGAAAATGACCTTGTGTAAAACATTATTAAAAGTAAATGTTTGTAGCAAATCATTCTTACATTGTCTTGCAAGACAAAAATAACCTCCTATACTTGAAAACCATTGATCAATCTTTGGGTTGGAAAGATTCTTGTCATGTTCAAACAATTTGAAATAACAATATAACATATTCCTTGAAATTTATTTCTCATGTATTCCCTTTTCATTTCTCTATGTATCAGCACATGTGTAAAATGAACTACCACCTTTGACCCTTGAACCAATTGGAAACTTGAAAACTATGTGTTTAAACAATGAAAACTTGTTGGTTTACAATACTTGGTTATTGTTGGTGTAAGATGAAGACTTTTGTTGACTTATGATGATGGGAGGTGGTGGCTCATGCTTGGTACTTTGGGAGATGTTATTACTTTATATTTCTTGGATCTTGGATCCTATTGGGGAGTTATTAATGTTGGTATGCCCTATTGTGGTGCTTATGTTGATCGATGAGTTACTCCTATGAGTATTGTTATGCATTGTTATGATTGAGGCTTGACAATCCTCTTGGTTGGTATGTACTATTGGATCTTGATCTTGGCACTGTGTGGTTACAGTCATGGTTTTTGAATCATATGATACTAGTTACATATATATCAGTGTGATGCTTCATTGTTTGTTAGTCACATGTGTGTATTGGATCTACGCATGTGACATAATTGTTGTAAATTCTATGTTATGTTCACTACTTTTTGTATTTCCATGGTGGAATTAGAGGTCTTGTAATGTGATTAATTCATGAAAATTTGATAAAAATGTGTTTTGTGTCAAAAAGGAACTTCAAGAAGAGCAACAGTCAGGGGACAAGAAGTCCCTCCTCTTTAATGGGAGAGGTTCCCTTATTCAGAAATGAACCTATTTACACATATACAAAGCATGGTTTCACTATGGAACTTGGATATCATAAAAGTGTTTCCTAAATAGATCATCAATTACAAAAGGACAGAGGAATGAAAATGTGAAAATAAGCAGAAAGGCACCATCCAGAATTATAGATGACAGAATAATTCCTTATGCATGCAAGAATACAGTGAATTGGAATAAGATCATTTGTAATTACATTAATAAGATGAAATTTGAAAAGACACACAGTTCTATGAATAACATCTACAAGAATACAAAGCTTCTCAACATTATGTATACAAATGATCTAACAATATTTAATGGACAGCTTATGAATAAAAAGGAATCAAATAGACAAAGAATGGAAATCCTTCTGTATTGATTTCTTTATGATTTCTTTACACTTTCAAAAATAAGCTAAGTTCTCCCCCCCCTTAAAAATGGCGAGGAGAGGCCATTATATAGTTTACAAATTAGTTACCTTGGTAACTACTTCTTTTAACTAATGTTTAGTTAGAGGGCTGCTAATCACAATACCCCAACTAATTACATTAAATCCGAGAAGAAAGGAAGAAAAGAGAAGAATTAGGAGAAGAAGACAGGTGATCATGACTGAGAGGGGCCCACTGACTTTAGGATCCGCTGTCTGAATCTTTTCAATGCCTCTGCTATGTCTCTGCCTCGTGGGACTGATGTGTTGGCAGTGGACTGAGTCCAAAATCCGAGGCACTTCTCCATTTCTTTGTCGAATTCGACATGAGTATGATAATCTTTATTCACCTCCTCAATAGCAGACTGGAGAGAGCAGATCTCCTTTATCTTTTCTTTGGAAATAGACTCCTCCCTGAACAAATTCTCTTTGACAAAAGCTCTGAATTGAGCTTTGATTTCTTGTAAAGAGAGAGGCACACCAGAAGTCTCATCATGGAGATGGCAATGTATATCCTTGAAGGCAGATACAACTAGAGTCTTGAAGGCCTCACCCTTCTGCCAGCTATTTCTTAACTCTCCCAAAGCCTCCTCCAGCACCTTGATTTTCCATTCCACGTTGTATACCCATGACTTTGACAAGTTATCTTTTGCATCATCGAAGACCTTGCTTGCCATCAAAATATTTTCATCAGCCTGTCCCATAAGGTGAAGGTCTACTATGCAGCTGCTCCAGAGTTTGAGTTCTTTATCTATATTCCCAATAGTGGAGGAGAGCTTCTGTTGCAAATTATTTACCTTCTCATTGAGTTTGAAGGCTTCTCCAATGAAATTCAATCCTGCAATGAGCATGTCATCCACCATGGCCTCCATAGCCCTTCCATAGATGGAATACTTGTGTATATCTTTGATACTCTGCACCTCATCTTGGCTGAGAATCACAGGTGGTGGAAGAGTAGTCAGTGGGGTAGGATCTAAAACTTTGTCCTTGGACAGCAGTGACTTGATGAAACTTGTAAGAATCTGGGCCCACTCCTCCAACTACTCTATGGTTTTTTGTCCTTTCTCTACCCTCCCAATGACTCTCGTGACTGTTTCCTGAAGATTGTGGATCTCACCTTCAGGGGTAGACTCTCCCATGGGAATTCTTGAGAGCTCAAGGTCGGATGCTTGCAAATATTGCTCTGACTTGTCTACCTTAGGCTTTGCTATCTCCAAGAATTGTTGGCCCTGAGCATCAGACAGTATCCTGGAGGTAGTTCTGGCCTTTTTGGCATGAGTAGGAGGAGTAGTGCCTAATAAGGCCGCCACAACATCAAAATTGGGTCCTGAGATTCGGGAGGAAGACTTTCTCTTCCTACTGTCAACAAGAGGCTGCACCCATGTAAAAGAGGAGGAGGAAGAAGCAGGTGGGGAAAGAGGACCAAGAGACAAAGAACTCATGGCACCCAAGGTTTGCACTGTTGTTGCCTCTAGTTGGGATATGAGTGGAGCGCTTGGGGCTTCTGGTACAGAGGAGTCACTAGCACCCGGAAGCTCAGTGCTTTGGACCTCCTTTTCTTTATCCATGGGGGCTTCTGGAGCACTTGTAGAGACTGGCACTTCACTCTCCTCACTTTCACTGAGAACAATGATGTTCTCTGGGCCTGAGGGCAACTCCGTATGCTTCCTTAGGGGATCTTCCTCCACAGGCTCCTTCTTGACTTCTCTGACTTTCTTTTGGTATACCTGGGTGGATGAGGAAGGAGTGGAGACTGTGGGACCTTGAGTTGACGAGGCAGGAGGGGTCTGCATAGGTGCTCTCGAATCAGGTGACAATGCCTCTTTTCTTGGTGTTGAGGTGTCTTTGGAGGACTCACCTGAGTGCCTTCTGAGTTCGCGAACTCTCCTGTTAAACCAGATTTATGTTCTTACCAAGACGGGAGCTAGGATTTCCGCCAGATCATCCTTCTCCTTTTTGAACCAATCCAAATCCTCCAAGGGAGTGTGTTTGACCACATTGTCATACTCATATGAGTACAGGTCAGAATTATCATCCTGGAGCCCTTCAGGAACTTGGTACAGGTTAAGCTCTTGAATTAGTTGAAGAGAAAATCTGCCATAATGCCTCCTTCTTGCTTCAAAATCATCAACACAGTCAGCCCAATAATCTTCTGTGTCTGCCCTATGATGATAAGTGATCTTGATGTTCTGCTCAATAAACTTCTTCAAGTCAAAACAGGTTCTTGGCCTGAAGAAATGGACAGTGATGGGAGCTAGGGCTCTTTCTATGTTTTGTGCATCTAGAGCCGTTTTGCAGGTGTAGTTTCCCAAAGTGATGGGGAAGTGCAAGCCAGTAATTTTCTTATCCCTGCAGGTTCTATGCAACTTGTCCAATTGCCTGCATACTTCTATTAAGGCCATTTTATCATTGCAGAACATGGGGAGCTTGAGAGGGGTGCTCTCATAGCCAGCAAGCCTTATATAGGAAAATTTTCTAAATTGGATGAAGTAGGCACCGTAGTGCGATATCAGATTCATAGCTTCATCAGAAAATCTCCTCGCTGTATCACTCTCCAGAAGCCTGACAATGTACATGGTGAAGGCATCATTCACCCTTCTGAAGTTGCGATTGCTAGTTTCCAAGGTGAACTGAGGGCAGTAGGCATATACGGGGTCACCCTTGTGAGCATCAATGTATGAGAAGCCAAACCATTGCCTCGATGCTGCCAGAGTATACATCAAGTATGAAGTCATATAGAACTTCTTGGTTTGTTGTACATTGGATAGCTGCTCTGCTAGGTTCATACTAATGATCTCTGCCCAATTGATATTCTGAGTTCCTTCGCACACCATATTGATAAGTGGGCACATCCAGAAATGGAACTCATTTGTAGAGGGTAAGCCCATGACCCGAGCCAGTAGGATTATAAAATCTGACAATTCCTCATTGAAATCTGCACGGAAAAGAACCTTGGATAGACGAGACGCCCCCTTTTTAGGGTTTTTAAGCCAGGACTTCGCCACCCGCGCCTTATATTTCTCACTGTCCTGATCGAAGAGGGCTTGTGCCTGGTTTTGAGAAATTACTATAGCATTGTCCATCTCTGGAATTCTTAGGGCAGTGCCAATGGTGGCAGCGTCAAGTTTGGCGATGAGTTCCCCATGCACATTCGTCAGCTCACTCGAATCAGGGTTGAAATGAGCACCGCAGGAGAGTACTGTATCTGCGCATTGCACCGAGATAGGGAAACCACCGGCGAATGCCAAACCACTGTCATGAATCATCTGTGCCATAGGTGAAGGGTTCGCGTCTGTCATTCTTGCCCAAAAATCTCCAAAGTCGAGGTGGCGAACCTCACTGTCCCCGATATCGGGAACGGCAGACTCGAGCGGTGAGACTTGCTCCTGGCCTTGGAATTTAATCTTCATGTTGTTAGCAATTTGAGGAGCCAAGGTTGCAATCTGGACTCGGGATGAAATTGCAGGGGAAATGAGTATGCGCGCAGAAATTTTGATCGCAAAGGTATGAGCAATGGATAGCAAGAAAGCAGTGTGCAAAACACATAGGGGGCAGTTCATTATATAGCCATTTGGGAGAGAGAAAGACAATTAATGCGCATTAAATACACACCTACCAACTTGGAAAGCAAGATATTTGTGAAGAGCGGGAAAAATTAACTCGAATGGCCTTTGGTTCATTTGGGACACGCGGGACGCGAAAGCGCGATTCGGCCGATACGGGCGATGCGGGAAAAGTATGCACAAATGCTTCTGGGACATGAGGGATGAAAGTACGTGGAGTACGTGATTCGGCTGAATCAGACGAAAAGGGAACAATGGGCCCGGGTGAACTTGGGACACTTGGGACAAAAATTTCCGACGGGCCCGAAAGAAACGGACTTCGGGTAAAGCGGCCGATCGTGGAACAGAGATCCTGAATGAACTTGGGACACTTGGGACAAAAATGTCTGACAGGCCTGAAAACAGGCCCGAAAATCACACAAAATGACCCAAAAAACGTAGATTTTTCCAATTTCTTGACTTTTCACATTACCAGGACAACAGAAAAGACATTTAACTTCAAAAATTTTCAATTTTCAACTTCTCAAAAGCAGGGGAATTTTGAGTGGACAACAGCTGGCTCCTTCTGGGGATGACTTGGCATAAGTTCAAAGAATGAGACAAGGCAAGAATTTAGACAAACTAGGGGAAGTAGACCAGTACCTTATCCATTGGGCCACGGAGTCACCAAATCAAAACAATACAGAAGACAACACACCAAAACAAAGAGAAGGAAGGAAAAACAAAACGCTATACAGAATATACAAAAGGACTTCCTAATCACCTATGACTTAAACAATTTCAGGTACTGCCCACTATAAGGAAGTGGGAGAGAAGAACCATCCATATAATCAAGGTAAAAAGAATTCTTACCAGCAAAGTGCCTGATCTTGAAAGGTCCGAGCCAAAGGGAATCAAACTTGCCATGGCTGCCACGAGGTTCATGCCTTTTATCCCACAATAAAACAATGTCTCCAACTTTGAAATCTCTGAACCTGGCCTTTTTATCAAATAAGACCTTTACTTTCTGTTGGTGGGCAGATATCCTATCAGCAACTTTCAATCTGTCCTCATTCAATTTGTAGAGGTACATGATCCTCTTATCCAAAGAATCATTGAAACTGGTGTCTTCAATGGCCTTCATTAGATGCAAGGCTGGTAGCTCCACTGTGACTGGCAATTGAGCTTCCACTCCATATACTACCTGAAAAGGAGACATCCCAATGGCTCTCTTAGGTGTGATCCTATCTGCCCAAAGAGCATCATAGAGTTTCTTGTGCCAGTTCCGTTGGGACTCATTAACTAATTTCCTTATTATAGCCACCAGATTTTTATTTGTTGATTCTGCTTGTCCATTCCCCTGAGGATAATAATCTGAGGAGTGAGCCAGGGAGATGCCATATCCATAACAAAAATCCATCATCTCGGTTGAAGAAAAATTTGAAGCATTATCTGTCACGATCTTGTTTGGCACACCATACCTTACCAAGATGTTTTCTTTGATAAAACTGCATACTACTTCTGAAGTAGTACTCTTTACTGGAATGGCTTCTACCCACTTGGTGAAATAATCTGTGGCAGTTAATACATGGGTATGACTAGCACTAGAAGAGGGATTAAGTGTTCCAATGAAATCCAAACCCCATTGTTGAAAAGGTTCTTCAATTACAACTGGTTTAAGGGGCAAAGAGGCCAACTTGGGTCTACCCACGAAAGTCTGACATGCTTCACATTTATCAACCCACTTTGATGCATCCCTGAACAAGGTAGGCCAGTAATATCCTCCACGAAGAATCTTATGAGCAGTAACAGTTGATGAGTAGTGCCCTCCACATGCCTGATTATGAAAAGCAGAAAGTAGCTTCTTCTGTTGTTCCTTGTCCACACATTTTAAAAATCTCCCATCCAATCCACGCTTAAACAAGGCATTTTCCCACAAAACATATTGGGCTGACCTAGTTTAACAGCTCTCTTTTCTTTGGTAGTCAAATGAGAGGAGCACTCCCCATAGGTGAGAAAATGTGTGATATCAGCATACCATTCATCGATTGAGCCAAGAAACAAAACGGTAGGAAGATCAGCCTCATCCTCCAGTAACCCATGTCCAGCTCCCTCAGCAATGAGCTCACACAGGCCTTTTCCACGAACGAGCTTAGTTGGTCTGATGTCAATGTCATATTCTTGGACCTTGGCCACCCAGTTCCCTCTCTTGGATCTGAACTCCTGTTGTGTGAGAATGGACTTGATGGTTGTATCTGGTACAAATACTGTGGAGTGAGAATTAAGAATGTAAAAACGAAACTGCTTGACAGCTTTAACCACTGCAAAAGCATGTTTCTCCATTATGGTGTATCTTAGCTCATGATTTTTTAGAATGTAGCTCATGAATGCAATTGGGAGTTCATGATCATTAGAATCTTTTTGAGTCAGAACAGCAGCCAGGGTGTTATCTGTGGCATAACAATAGATAATAAAATCTTTATTGAAATTTGGACACGCTAAAACAGGAGTCTTAACAATAGCCTTTTTAATACCTTCAAAAGCCCTTTTCCCTTCAGGAGACCAACCAAACATCTATTTTCCTTTCATCATTTGAGAGATATTCAAAGTTAGCTCTGCAAAATCAGGGATGAATCTCCTCAGAAAGTTAATCTTACCAAAGAAAGAGTGCACTCCCTTCTTGCTAGTTGGAAGAGGAATTTGCTGAATAGCTTGAACTCGCTCAGGATCAATTTTTATACCATCTTTGGAGACAACGTGCCCCAATAATTTCCCCTCTGTGACACAAAAAATAGATTTCTTAGGATTTAAAGAGATCCCATGTTCTCTACATTTCAGAAGAACTGTTTCCAGGTGCTGAAAATGATCTGTCCTTGTTTTAGAAAATACAGTCAAGTCATCAAGGTATACGACAATACACTTCCCTTTCAAACTTCCAAAGGCCAAGTCCATAGCCCTTTGAAAAGTGGCACCGGCATTAATGAGCCCAAAAGGCATCCTTTTGTAAGCAAAGGTACCCCAAGGGGTAGTGAAAGCCATTTTGTGTTGATCTGCGGTATTAACTTCTACCTAGTTATATCCTGAGAAGCCATCAAGCATAGACAACATTTTAGATCCCGTTACTGCTTGCAAGACCTGATCCATCATGGGTAAAGGATAGTTGTCCTTTAAAGAAGCTTGATTCAGATTCCTAAAATCGACACAGATGCGGATCTCACCATTTTTCTTTCTAACAGGCACAATATTGGCAATCCATGTTGAATGGTGAATAGGAAAAATGATTTTGGCTTTTAATAACTTCTGTATTTCCTGAAAAATGGTGTCAGCTATCTTAGGATTGTATTGCCTCTGTTTCTGTTTGAAAGGCTTAATTCCAGGTTTGAGAGGGATAAAATGTTGCATCTCCTTTGGTTGAAAGGCTTTTAAATCTTCATAGGAATAAGCAAGGACATCTTTATACTTCTTTAAAAGATTAATTACCTTCTTCCTCTCATCTGGTGTACAACATTTTCCAATGTTCACGAGTTTAGGGTCAGTAGAACTCCCAATATTAACTTTGTCATATTCAGCTGATTGTTGAGGTCCAGTAGAAGCTTTAAACTTTACATACCTGTCATGTTTGTCAAACAGTTCTTCTAAACTCACCAATCCTTTTGGAATCTTGTTTCCTTTGAGTTTGATACATCCATCCTGATCTGCCTCTTCTTCTTTGACGGCTTCTTCGTTAAAGGGCACACTTTCATGAGGCAAATTATCACTTCCTTCAAAGTACAACTGTTCAAAATTATCCTTGAGTTCTAAGAAAGAAAGCAGGTGTTGATCATCATTGAAAACTTGCCAGTTACTTGTATTATCAGGTACACTGGGTTTATGAATCATCTCAATGGTAAACTTATCTTGAGAGAAGTCAGGATGAGGTATAAGCAATGACCCTGAGACTGCTAGTGAATCAGCCCTGGTATTCTCCTCCCTAGGCACTGCTTCGATGGAGAAGGCATCAAGAAATTCAATGGAGTCCCAAACCTGATTCCTGTAATGTTTCAATCTTCTATTCTTTACCTGGAAGAGGTTTCTAACTTGCTTGACAATCAGTTCCACATCTCCACGAGCTAGGAGATTCTTCACACCCTGTTCTTTTGCCACATGAAGCCCAAGAATGAGAGCTTCGTATTCTGCTGTATTATTGGTATTTTCAAATTGTAACTTGAATGAGAAAGGATGAATGCTTCCTTCAGGCGACACCAATATGACACCAGCTCTAGAACCAGCTGAAGAACAACTTCCATCAAACTCTAATATCCAAACACCATTAGGATCCTTAGGTGACACTTTGGGGAGTTGGATTTCTTCTGGAGACATAATCATGTAGTTTCCATGCCCCATATCCTCATAGAGTATTTGTGCTTTGGGATCATCTGTTTTTTGTACAATATACTCAGACTGCTTCTCAGGCAGCAACTTCTTCATTTTCCCATTAACAGGTATGAGGGCATGTGACCAATCCATTTGAATTTCTCCACCCACATCCTTACAGAAGTTCCTACTTAGCAGCATCCCATATGAAGGAGGAATGTCTGCTACTAGGATAGTAGCCAAAACTTTATTCTCAGGAAAAGTAGCAAAAGCCACTTGTGCATCCTTAATTCTTCTGACCAGGGGCACTTCCTTACTCTCCATGGAATAACAAGATCCGTAAGTGTGTGTGAGAGTTAGGCCTAAGGCATGGGCTACTTTGGCAGGCATTACATTGTCTGATGCCCCTGAGTCTATGACACAATTACTGAGCCTATGGCCGGCTATAAGGAGTGTCACATAGAATGGTTTGATTTTGTCATTGGGTGAGGTGACAGCGGCTACCAGATTGGGCTGTGGTGCAGAAGATGGAGTGGGTAAAAGGCCTTTAGAGGTAGTTTTAGAATGAGAATTGACAAAGTGAATCATTTTAGCAAAAGCCTTGGGATGGGTTTGATAATATTCAGCCTCTGAGATTTGAACCTTAGTCTTTTTCAGATGATCAATAATATCGAAAGACCCAGAAGTGAATGGGCTATCATCACTTGGGATCCTAGGCTTATCAGTTTTAGGAGAAAAAGAAGTAACTTTAGTAGCAGAATTGACAGGACTCACCTTTGGCGTGGATGAAATGGGGATAGGAGATCCTCTTTTTGCAATTACAGGGATAGTTGTCGGCTGCTCCTTAGATTTTTTGGTGGGCTGCATCACTTTCTCCCTCTGATTTTTCTGCTCTCGAGTCATGACAGCGTATGATTCACTATTCATGTCTGCTACTACTTCATCATAATCATCTCCTTCATCAATGCCTTCAGTGGTGAAGAAATTAACTCGAGATCCCTCAAGTTCATCTGTTCCATCATCAACTTCTTCAACAAATTCTTCACAATCTTCATTAACCTCCTCATCCTCTAGTTCTTCAACTTCACAGGTTGCATTGACAGGAAATTTAATAGGAGGTCCTTCAAGCGCTAGCCTTGTTTGAGAAGCAGGCAAATGATTTCTGGGCTGAAAATTCCTCCTTGGAACGTCTGCATATGGAGCATGCTGAGCCAATTGTTTCTTAATGGCGATGAGATCATTTGCAAGTTTTTGTACCAATGGATTAGTATTAGGTCCAGGAGTGGAAGAGGAGGAAGGAGAAGACTTAGATCTAGAAGGGTCTCTCCTCAACTTTCCTGACATGATTAAATCATCTTCAACACTAACATCAAGAGTTTGATCCTCAGCCAATGTTGCAAGATTATCCCTTCTCAATGCATAACTAACTTCGGGCAATTGGGCATTTAGGAAGAAGCACTTTTTGGATTTGATCTACAAGTTGAGTAAGCCTTCTATGGAATTTTGTTAATTAACCTGTTGAATATCAGAGCCACAAATTCTCTCATGGGCTCTTGTGATTCCATGGTGAAGGCATCATTCACCCTTCTGAAGTTGCGATTGCTAGTTTCCAAGGTGAACTGAGGGCAGTAGGCATATACGGGGTCCACCGGTTGTGAGCATCAATGTATGAGAAGCCAAACCTAGTTGCTCATCGATGTTTCCAGAGTATACATCAAGTATGAAGTCATATAGAACTTCTTGTTTTGATGTACATTGGATAGTTTCTCTGCTAGGTTCATACTAATGATATATGCCTAATTGATATTCTGAAGTTCCTTCGCATACCATATTGATAAGTGGGCACATACTAGAAACGTCATTTATAGAGGGTCAACACCCATGAACTCTGAGCCAGTAGGATTACTAAAATCTGATAATTCCTCGATGTGAAATCATACACGGAAAAGAACCTTGCCATAGACGAGATGCCCCGTTGAATTTAGGAAAGTTTTTAAGCTAGGACTTCGCCACCCCGCGCCTTATATTTCTCACTGTCCTGATCGAAGAGGGCTTGTGCCTGGTTTTGAGAAATTACTATAGCATTGTCCATCTCTGGAATTCTTAGGGCAGCGCCAATGGCGGCAGTGTCAATTTTGGCGATGAGTTCCCCATGCACATTCGTCAGCTCACTCAAATCAGGGTTGAAATGAGCACCACAGGAGAGTACTATATCTATGCATTACATTGAGATAGGGAAACCACCAGCGAATGCCAAACCACTATCATGAATCATCTCTGCCATAGGTGAATTGTTCACGTCTGTCATTATTTCCCAAAAATCTCCAAAGTTGAGGTGACGAACCTCACTGTCCCTGATATCGGGAATGGTAGACTCGAGCAGTGAGACTTACTCCTGGCCTTGGAATTTAATCTTCATGTTGTTAGCAATTTGAGGATTCAAGGTTGCAATCTAGACTCGAGATGAAATTGTAGGGGAAATGAGTATGCGCACAGAAATTTTGATCGTAAAGGACCTCAAGAAGAGAAACAGTCAGGGGACAAGAAAGTCCCTCCTCTTTAATGGGAGAGAGAAAGACAATTAATGCGCATTAAATACACACCTACCAACTTGGAAAGCAAGATATTTGTGAAGAGTGGGAAAAATTAACTTGAATGGCCTTTGGTTCTCTTGGGACACGCGGGACGCAAAAGCGCGATTCGGCCAAAACGGGCAATGCGGGAAAAGTATGCACAAATGCCTCTGGGACATGAGGGATGAAAGTACGTGGAATACACGATTCAACCGAATTGGACGAAAAGGGAACAACGGGTCCGGGCGAACTTGGGACACTTGGGACAAAAAGTTCCGAAGGGCCCGAAAAGAATGGACTTCGGGTAAACCGGCCGATCGAGGAATAGAGAGCCCGAATGAACCTGGGACACACGGGACAAAAATGTCTGACAGGCCTGAAAATCACACAAAATGACCCAAAAAACGTAGATTTTCCCAATTTCTTGACTTTTCACATTACCAGGACAACAGAAAAGACATTTAACTTCAAAAAATTTCAATTTTCAACTTCTCAAAAGCAAGGGAATTTTGGGTGGACAACAGTCCTTAACATAACATAGCCACCAGTGCTCAATATTAGAAAGTAGTTCCTAGGTGCCTATGTCCTCCCTTAGGCATTAATTTCCTAGGGGCATATATAGTCATCTTATCAAATAAACACATTTCACAAAAGTCTCCATAGTAATTCTACAGTTATAGGCACAGTCCTCCAACTACATAATGTATGCAATCTCCTACAATCAAGAAAATCATGGGAAAATTTACAACTAATCAGGGACAAAAGAATAAATCAGGGATGTACCATCTATAGTAGTGTTTATTAGGCAGATTCATGAAAGGAGAGTAAAACTAGAACTCTCTCCCTAACACTTTCTCTTTGGCATGAGATCACCCAAAAAACTCACACTTGGCATGAGATCGCCAAAAAAACTCATACTTGGTGTGATATCACCCCAAAAAACTCACTCTTCATATCCTTTTCAAGACACTTTTCTATCCTTTACATTCCTTTACATCAGGTGCACACTTTCATTTACTAGTACTTTGTCATACTTTTACATACTTATGCATATTTTACACATATTTTTCATATACATGACTTTGACTACTTTTTTTCTCTTCTTTTGTAGGTTCATCCTTAATACGCAACAAAGAGTGGCTTAATTCAATAAATACAAGTTCTAGAAACACATCTTTACACATACGCTTCACCCCTAAGGTCACACTTCCCTTCTCTTAGTCACCACGTTTCATTTTGCAATCACTCCATGCTTCACTTATCCACTTGGTACGTTATTCACTACACACTCTACATGGATCATAAGGTATGCATCTTCTATATACTTTATGTTATCAACTATTTACTCAACAACATAAAGGGGGGGGGAAATATAAACACATAATAACACATTTGGGTACATTTCTAGGTCCTAAAAACATGCTAGCATTTACATGATTCCTAAGCAAGAAAACTAGTAATTGACAACTCCCATTAGCCTATTTTCTTTTTCATTTTCACTTTTATTAGCTTCACACATCTATTAATCTTGTCAAAATTTTATTTTTTATCTGTATATGGATTCAAACACTAACACCTAGTTTAGACAGTAATGTCGAGCGCTCTTATCCTCTTGGGTGCTCTTGCCCCTCTTTATCTTTTTCTACCCCTTTTGGGCCCCTTTCACTTCTTAATTGAATTGTATATCCTTGGGTTGGCCTTTCAGTTGTCAATTAGAACATTTAAACAAGGGATTCATATAAATACATAATTATGTTTTCATAATGGAGTACCAAGCTCCAATCATTACAATTACCACCTAATATTGCATTCAAAATGCACCTAAATCACTTCAAAGAATCCATCTAGCATTCATTCAAGGGACAAGGGAGTGCATACTCTACATACACAGCATAGGAAGGGTAATTTTATTCTATTCCATCTACACATTTGCATCTTCTAGAAAATCTAGCATGTTATCTGGTGCATCTAACACAAAGGCATCATAGGGAATGATTTCTACACACACTCACAAGAACTGCATGGATTCTGAGATGTAATGTAATGCTTGTTTGTAAGTTTACTCTTCAGGTGACTGTCAAGGTCACTCTAACTGCCCATTCTACATTTTCCTTTTTAGGTTTGATGTATTTTGTGGGATTTTGTAGATGAACTTCTCTTTTGCAGGTTACAGGTATCATCGGCGATCATAGTGCAAATATCAGGCAATCAACAGGGAAAAACTATGAAACCTTTTCAACATATGAGAAATAAGATCCTGAGATTTTGCACAATCACGGGTGCCTAGATCTGGTTATCAACACCTAGGAACCCCTATCCTACTGTGGGCACCATTTTCCAGCATTTTTTATGAGCTTCTAAATTTACAGAGATCAGTTACGACATTGTTTACATCTTTTTCATCACTTTACCGTACACATATCACTTCCATATTGCATGTAAATCAACTAAGTCTCTTTATCCATATCTCTTGCTTAGGGATTTATATTTTACCTACTTATTTTATTGTGTGTTATTGTCTATTAGCAATTGTACATCGTTAGTTATAGTAGCTAATTTACAATAGGTTTTAATAATTCTATTTTTATTAAATCACCAAATCAAAGTAAAAATGGTCAAAGTAATTACCAAATCTGATTGATCTATTTAGATATCACATGCTAGGTAGAGAATGACATGCAGTTTAAGGCCTATTCGGAGTAGTGCTACAATTGGTGGTGCCGACATCCCTTCTAATGTTTATTTTTTAGGAATATTCATCCATGACTAGGGTTTTATATTATTATCATTTCATTTAGAGGGTCTTGTTGCATGTGTGACAACCGATGTTTGACAACAACTGATAATTCGAGGAAGGCGAGTAACCCATAAAGTTGTAAAGTTATATTCAAAAAAATTATAAGGTCATACGTATGGTGTTGGATCATATGATACATTCTTGATTTGATGGTACGGTCTTAACCTAAGTGCAGACATAGTTCTAGTCCAGTTTGTGAGGGTTTCTTAGGTTTAGTTCTCCCAATTTCTTTGTTGCAGTCCTAGATATTTCTAAAAATCAATATAAATCAATTAAGTGCTTTTATACATTTGTTTTGTGATTTTGATTACATGTTAGGTTAACTGGTGTATATAACTTCTTCTTATTTGATCCGAGTTACAAAATTTGAATTAGTATTTACATTGTATTATCTTTGTTAGATTTGTAAATCAACTCTAATATATCCTACACATAATTAAATTGAGATAAAATTTAACTAAGGATTGAACACATAGGACAAAATAAAGTTTTTTTTCACTAACAATAACCAATAATCCTTCAAGGAAATCTTAGATGTTATCCTTGTAGAAATGCTCCATAAAATTAGAGTGCTTTCATCTTGACCATGGTGAAAAGACTAGAAATGGTACCCTAAAACACCATTTCAAAATTATTCACCAAAACAAGGGACATGAATTACTTTCACCAAAGTTTCCCGTAGTGTAAAATCTCAATGTTTGGTTGTCTATTCATTATTATGCTAATTATTAGAGCCATTGGTGTAAAACAATGTGGAATGTCATTATTGAGCCCAAGCTCACACAATCTGCTCATTGTTTTTTATCATGTCCTTCCTCTTAGTTGAAGGCTTATCCATTTAAGTGTCCCATAACCATAGTACCCTTTTTTTGGTTGCATAGAGACTCTTATACACCTTTTATAGTTTCATCAGAAAGTTCAAATAGCCTAGTATTAGATTTATGATTTTTTCAAACCCTTGTGAAGAATTTTTCTGCTAACACATCCTCTTAGGAGATTGGCCTTCTCTCCCAATGGATTTTACTAAAATTTGACATGCTTTCAAAGTGGAAACTATGTTTTTTACATTTAGAAAAATATAAATGAAACTATTTTTTCTCATGTAGATGTTGATTGCAATCTCTCAATAAAATTCAAAACTATGATTGTTTCTAATGTTTATTATAATCTCTTAACTTATATCACTAACACTTCTAACCAAAAGAGGTATGATGTTACACCGATAGTAAAATATGAGGGTTTATGGAGTCGTAAAAATGATTACAAGATGCATGAAACAGGTATGTCTGACTTGGGTGATTATAAGGAAAATATTATAGTGCTCTCATTATCAATAAGTGCATATATGGTAAAATTATTAATATGAGTTATATTATAACTCATTATTAATAATATAGGTTTGTTATATTGTTTCAACAATATATTTTTGTTATACCAGTAATGATATTAACGGTTTGTTTGGTTGTGTGACTTCCTAGTTTTGTAGGAGGTCGGTTTTCTATTTCCATGGCTATTTATTAGCCTTAGTATTGATTGTAATGAATGTCGAATACAATATCATAATATTATTTCCTGTGTGACAATATTGTTGTTCCAATATTTGGTATCAGAACGTAATGGATCCTTAAGAGTGCAGGACTAGCTTTATTTTCATTGAATTTTCTCTTATGAATGGAAGATCCTTATTTGACATGGTTCGAATGACATTGATATAATTTCTTATTGATTTTCTTTTAGTTGTCTCAGTCTTCATTTATGCCTCTTAAATCTGCAGCTATCCAATCAATGATCGAATGACCAACCTGGAGTCGAATCTGATGGTAATTTTTATTTTTGATTAATAATTTGGATTCTACATCCATTTTATGTATGTATCCTTGTGGCTACTAGTGGGGGGAAGAACGTATTCACCGAGTCAGAGTTGGAAAAATAAGAACATAGACTTTTTTTGATATCTCAGACATTCGCAGATCCATTTGTATTATTTCTCGGTAGATACAAGCTCAGCTAGTGAAAAAAAAAAGTTTAGAGAGAATCAAATATTCCTCATTCATGTTTCACATTGATTTGGATCAGCCGCAAACCAACTCAGCACAATATATTTGACATTTAATAGATATTGAATGGTCGCTACCATATTTGTAATTTCTTTTTCTCTATGATCAATCTCATTTTCTATTGAAAAGAATGTTTTTGAAGACTTGATCACACAGATCTCTTCTCCCATCAGATCCAAGCTATTCAGATGCCATAGTACTCCTATGTCAGGCTCACTCTACACGATGTCTACGGATATATGCAAGTGTGATCTTTACTACAGTTGATACAGAGGTTCAAGCAATATTCTCAACATTGAAATGCGTGGTCAATATGAGTAGAGGCCTGAATAAATAAATTTTGGTTGGGCGATCTGTATTCTAAAACCCTTCATTCCAAAATCTGCCAACTTATATTGGTGAGTCGATTATCTGCCAAGTTCTAATATATTTTCTTTATTAAAGTCAAGTATCTCTGCCAGTATAAAGAAGTTTATTATTATTTGGTTCAAGTTTCCTGATTTAGTGGAGTTTCAAAATGGAAAAGATAAATTTAATTGAAATATGTGATGGTAAATACTTCCACACGTGGCAAGTATGAACCTAATT